>VXAY01004929.1:562577-578308 GCA_013399855.1 Oxyruncus cristatus | reverse complement strand
GGGGGGGGGGGGGAAGAAAAGATTTAACTCCTCAGGTTGTTGAAATCAGGTTATCCCTAAATGGAGTGTAGCTGCCTCCAGAGGTGTCGTGTTTTTAGCAGTAATATTTGCTGCATAAAATTGCTGGTTTGTAGTCTTGAAAGATGCATCAATATGCAACTGAAAAAGAAAAAAATAGAATTCCATTTTTTCATTTTTCAGTATCAAGGCCTGTAAGAACAGTTCCTCTTTCTGTGACATACAAACTTTTCAAAATTAGCTTGAGTTCTTTCTCAGAGGAATAATTGCAGTTCACTTTTGTGTTTATAGATGGAAACTTCTTGGCAATAGGTTCCCATGACAACTGTATTTATATATATGGTGTAAGTGAAAATGGAAGAAAGTACACTAGAATTGGCAAATGCTCAGTAAGTAACCTTTTTCTCATGATTCAGTATTAACACCTTAAGTGTGTTTTGTAGCACTACATTAATACTGTCACATTGAGACATACTGTTAGTGCAGCTAATACAATATTGTTTCTCTTTGTAGGGTCATTCCAGCTTCATTACTCATCTGGATTGGTCTGTTAATTCACAATATCTTGTGTCTAATTCAGGAGACTATGAGATCCTATACTGTGAGTAAGAATTATATTTAGTCCTTTTGTGCGAAGTTCAGGCAGTCTAACACAGATTTAAAATTTAAATGAGACCGTATAACTGCCAAGATCGACCATATGTTTTAATTCATCTGGTGCAATCAAAAATCTATACAATTTGAGAATGAAAAATCATGTGGGGTTTTTTTCTTTTGTAGGGATCCCCTCTGCTTGTAAACAAGTCGTGAGTGTTGAAACAACTAGAGATATAGAATGGGCCACTTACACCTGTACTTTAGGATTCCATGTTTTTGGTAAGTATTGTAAGCCTCTTACAAGCTCTTACCATTCTTCTTATTAACAAACACTTGGATTGCCAACTTTTGCTTATGAAACATGACTATTCATAATTCATGGAAAAATAGAGAACTTCTGTTATGCCATTTTTATTACAATCTGTCTTCTTATTTCAATCCAGAAAGATGCTGGTTTGATATTCTTGCTAGCTTCAAGTACAAATATTAAATTACAACATCAGTGGGAGACAAGGAACAAATCACATGCTGCCCCTTCTGTCACACTAGAGCAGCTTTTCATCATTTTTAATTTAAAGTACAGGTTCTATGTAATTGTTGTGTATTTGGGCAGTTACTGAGTCAAATCCCCTTACCAGAAATGGTTTCATTTGCATTGGTTACTGTGCAAACACAAAGTGGATGACAATCTCCCTCATTAAGAATTTATCATGTATTTTGATACAATCTGTAGCAATTAAATTAGGTGAAAGGAATTCAAGAAGGAGAACATAACAAAATCAGTGTGGTTTGTTTTCATCGGACTTTTCTTCTGAAGGCTGGTTTTGAAGGATCCACTTTCCCCAGCGTAGTCTGAAGCTTTGTACTGATTCCACAATGTGTGCAGAATCGGATAGACTGTTACAAAAGCTGAGTACGAGAAGCTTCAAATTGTTGAGTCCTTAAGAGGAAATAGGAAGCCATGGTAAAAGTTCAGAGAAGAGTCTGTTTTAGTAAAAGTGGTAAGCAAGGTAGATTTGCACCCATGTTTCAAGTAGAATACATGCAGTGATGCGCTTGAAAGCAGCCAGAAAGGACATGTTTTGAGAACTTAGAGATGGTATGGCAGTAGTAGTATGCTGGGAAAACACATTCAGATTTTCTATCATTTCACTGACAAGCAGTGCTTAGATGTCACTACAGTATGCAGATTTGGTGAAAGGAGGAAATCCTGGAAGATTGGCTGCATATTGGCATAATGTATTTCCCATATAAGGGATGGAGGCCCTTATGGAACTAGTAACATTTCTGGAGTTTGAGTACACCTGACACATAGTTAGAGAGCTTCACATCTCAGGTTCAGGTACTAAACACTTCATGAGTATTGCTTACTTTTTGATTCGGATTCATGCAAAATATAGTGCCATTAGAATATGGGGCTGCTTTTGGTACACAGAGAGTCAGAGGATAGGGGCGTGTCACACCTGAGAGGGGTTTCCCATATGCCTTCCAACAGATGAGCAGCCTTGTTGTATCTGTAAAAATAAGTGGTTAATGTAATCTTGAGACCATTAGTATTTATTTTCAGGACCTCAGAGAGAACAGGCAAAGTACTGAAATACTTGAGAAGCATGAATGCGGTATCTGCAGGTCATATATCTACTTTCAGAGCCCATATGTAAAGGATAAAGTGCAAAGTTAGTGGCTAGAATAATAAAGTGAAGAAGCTTGTAAATTAGAAGTTGGAAACCTCTGTTAATATTGGAAGTCACTCTTACTGTTCAGTACTTTGGGGCCTCAGAGCAGCCAGTTAGAACAGTCTTCACGTGCTTTCTGGGATTTCCCCACTGGACACAGAAGCAAGGATCACAGCATCCAGAATGTGAAGCTTCTAGTATATTGATTTTTCAGTCGATACTGGCTGACTGAAACTAGGGTTATTTTCTCACTCTGGTAGAACCACATAAAAATCACAAACTATGCATAGCACTCACAGATCAGCATAACCAGTGCAGGGGGGGAAATGAACACTGGTCTGTTGAACACCTGTCTTGGAGCATGGGAACAGATTAGTCAGCCTGGAAGTGTTTAGAGATGATTTAACTGAAAATCAACAGCATGTAAAGAAGTGTGTTTGAGGGAGTATATTTTAGTGATACAAAGGTGTAATACAAATGTAAATGTGAAGGAGCAAAGACTTTAAAACACTTAATGATCTATATGCTCTTTCAAGAGCCATGTGTTGCTGGGTATACAACCAAGTGTTCATTGCACTTGCCCAGTTTTGAAAAAAATTGGTGTTTGAGGTGAAGGACAGGAACAGAAGAAATCTAAGATGCTGTACAAAGCCTGACAACATTGCAAGCAAAGCAGAGCTCAGGCTGGTTGGGTTCAAAACTGACTAGAACACTGTAAATGGAATATTATGTTTGAATATATTTATTAATAGCCTGTGATAAACCAGCATGTATAGTTTGTAGGTGGCGTGAAGCTGCAGGATTAGCAAGTTATCTTGAGAAACAGAGGAGTGGTGTGAAAAAAGGAGGCGATTCAGTAGAGCCAAACAGGAGGTTCCACACTAGAATGGCAGAACCCAGTTGTACAAATACAGAATGGATGAGAGCAGACAGGAGAGTAGATCTGCACAGAAAGATCACATTACTCTTGCATACACACTGAACATGAGTCAACAGCATTATGCTGTTGTAGGAAAGGCAGATGCATTAATGGGATGTGTAATGAAAAGGATGCCATGCAAAACGTGAAGCAGTCATCCATTTATCAGTATCTGCTTCGGTCACAGCTGGAATGGCTGCTTCCGGTTTTTGCACATTGAACCAACAGATAATGTGCTGACTAGAAAGAATAACTATTCATCTAAATATTGTGCTGGGAGAAGAGATGTAATGAATGAATTTTAGAGAAGAGTAGGAAAAAAAGGCATGGCATGAATCCTCAAATGAGAGAAAGGAAATTGTGTCTTTACATGTCTGCAGAGGATGGGGAAAAAAAAGACTAATTTTTCAGCAAGGGGGATTCAATTTGCATATTCATAAAAACTGGCAGTGAGGCACAGGGATAAATTTTGAAAGAGCATAAAGTTTTGAAGAAAACCCTGCTATCCTCCTGTCTCCATTTCAAAATGGCAATCTTGTTTCTTTAACCATTGCCTTTAGGGGTTATCTCCAGGTTGTCACAGGGAAGACTCCTGCCTCTTTTCAGCTAGCATTTGATATTCATACTGCCTCCTTTTTATCAAGGCAGATATTTAAAACAACTTTTCTGTGTCTCTGTTCTGCATATTCGTAATTCCACCAGCAGCAATAATTGTTGTTTCTTCTTTGCACTTTCCGTTACTTTGAACCTCTTTTCTACTATCCCTGATCTATCAAAGAGAGGTTTGCAATACATCAGGAAAGTTAAGGGCAGTCTACAAATCAGAACTTAGTATTTTATTTACAGCAATTTGTAATTCCTTGTAAAGACATGGAATCATCTCCTCGTAGTGCTGTTGAAAGGGTCTCTGAAAGTTTTTTATCATTTATGTTGAGTAGGGATTATATGAAATCTAAATTATGAAAATCTTTAAAAAAGCAGCCCACAGTACTGCATACAAAACCCTGAAATTTCAGTAACTGGATGGATTTTAGTACAATTACAATTTATTGCAGGCAAGTATTCAGAGGCCTTAAAGATGTGGTGCACAGATTTGGTCTTTGCACTGATGACCCTGCAGTTTAATTTTAGAACACCACTTTGCGCAAGAACAGCAAGGAGTAGAGTACGTGAGGAAAGAGAAGTACTTAGAGTAGAACAAAAACATTTTAAACTTTAAAGTAGGTTCAGTTTCTTTTCTAGAGATCTACTAATAAATAATTTAAACTATATAACATCTTGTTTCAGAGGTTTTAGACTTTTAGTAATATGAAGAAAGTACTTTGGATCATACATGGGTATGTTTTTTAGACTACAGTGATATGAAGAAAGTATGTTAGCTCATACATAAGCAGAAGGGAAAATAAAAGTAGTAACTGTTATTTTTCTACATAACTGTATGAAGATTCTTTCAGGCTGAAGCACGTGGCTGTACTTCAGCAGAATTCTTTTTTTCAGAGTAAAAAACACTTTGCTGACTAGAGGAAATAAATTATTTTTTATGTGCTTGATTTCCTATTAGGATCTGGACTTTTGCTGGTGTACTGAAGTACACATCCTGACTCAGATGCAGTTATTTTTGTACTTTTTTTTCCTTTTTCTTTTCTTTAAACAAGTAATCCTTTATTAATATTTCAACAGAAGCTTAAGCTGTCAATTTTATTTCCGTTATAAAACCCTTTCATTAGTCCCTCTGTGTTTCAGGTGTATGGCCTGAAGGTTCGGATGGAACAGATATCAACGCTATCTGTCGATCACATGGGAGAAAACTCCTATCAACAGGGGATGATTTCGGCAAAGTACATCTCTTCTCATATCCATGTTCACAGTTTAGGGTAAGGTATTTCCCAAAAATTCACTCTTGTAATTCGCACAAGTGCATTAAATGTTGCTTTCCTTTGTACAAAAAAAAACAAAACAAAAAAAAAAAAAACAAACAAACAAAAAAAACCCACATCAAAACAGGAAGAATGGGAATATTTAGATGTCTAAGGGACTTATTTATGGTTGGTTGAGACAGCACTTAAATTTAAAAGTTAATTTAATATTAAAATACTGTAAGAGAATGATGTGATGCCTTGGTTTCACTGTTGTGTGAATGTTATAACGAGATGTTTTGATGACAGCTTATATTCTCACTAATATGGTGTTTTCTAGGCTCCAAGCCATGTGTACGGTGGACATAGTAGTCATGTAACTAATGTAGATTTTCTCTGTGAAGACACCCATCTCATCTCCACAGGCGGAAAAGACACAAGTATTATGCAGTGGCGAGTCATTTAAAGGAAACATCAGCACGAACACACACAGTTGAGTCGGCCATGCACAGAACTTATGTATAAACTGTATATTTAAAACTTAACAGTATGTTTGCAGTTTAGCCTGGTCACTGTGATTTTTGTTTAAAAAATTCTTACAAACCTCAGGAAAATTAAGCCCTGTGCTGGTTACCTTACTCAGTATAGTGATTTCTTTTTTTTTTTTTCACTGTGTCACACCTGAAGAATGATCGTTCTCTGTTGTACAATATACAATGCAGTACAAGTTTAATATAAGAAATGTGGCTTGACAGTTTGCAATACAGTGGTATCAGCAGAATGTGACTATCTTAAATGTTTTCTATAAACACTGCTAAACTGGTCACAAAAATGCCTTTCAAAGACTGTATATATGTGCTTATTTGTTTCACTATCTACACTTTGTACTGTATATCTACTTATTTAGAAAAATCTATGACAATGTCAAGGTACCGAACTCTTTCTGATAGAGGCTGATGAATAGATACAAAAAATATAAACTGCTATGTAAGATGCAAAAATTAGTGTTCTAGACCTGAAAATGTGAATGCTGGTAAATTTGCATTCTGGTGGGAATAGCACACCGTGGATATTACCCATGAGGAGTTGTGTTCCCTTTTAAATGAATCAGCAAGCTTTGTCCCAGTTTGACCTGAATATCTCAGTAGGGCTTACAGATGTCTGTGTGGTTCAGGTACTCCATATGAGTTTAAATTAAAAATCTTTTTACTTGTATATGAACAATTTCTTTTTGAAAACAAAAAAGCTTGGCCACATCCCCATTATTGGTTGGTATATTTAACTAATATGTATATTAATCAGCATGTTGCTATATTGTACATGTATAAGATTTTAGCAGTTCATAACAAATGGTAAGGCCATCTAGCTTTACTTTTTTATGCTTATGGATATTGTATATTTGTATTTTAAGACCAAGTAGACCAAGTCTAAAGATATCTTTTTAAGTGTACCATAAACCTGCAGAGGGTAAAGGAAGACTTGGAAGCCTACATGAAATATTAATGTGTAACTTCTGGCCCCTGTGTTTTGTGCATGGATGGGTATTTATAGTATGAAATAAGATTGTGTTTTGCAATGAAGTAACAGTGGAGGTGGTATAAAATGGTTAAGAAGGCCTTATCAATGTTGATTGTGACACAGATTAAAATGTATTGTTTACTATGAGGAATGTATCTGAAGAATTTTAAAAGAGGAGTTATAAGCGAACTCAAAAAAAGGTAATATTAAAATTTTGCTTCTAAACAGACAGTAAATGTTAATTCTCTGAACTCTAAAGCACTGGTTGTTTAGAGTGATTTAAATGAAATGGAATCAATAAATTTTGAAACTTTTTTATTACATCTCCAACCTCCTACACGGAAAGTGCAGGACACCAATAAACATGTATTAAAGTGAATTTGCAATGTATGCTTCCTGTTTAGTAAGGTATCTTTGTTTAAACATGAAATACTTGTAGAAGGACATGCTTTTACTTAACAACACACATTTGTGATTTCTCGATTAGAGCTGCACTTGAAAATATTTGGTAGTAAGATCTAGATTTTGGGGTACATAATTCCATGTGTGACCATGACCCTGGGAACATAATGACAGTGCACACCCAGAGAGTGGAACTCCAGAGGTGCAGCAGGGGAGAAGGAGACGCCGAATGCACTCACCTATGACCTGCCTTGGTCCTGCCTCCTGGCACACATCACATTATTTCCCAGCACGCAGCTGGTGCAGTGTTGTTCCACTGTGCAGAGTTATGCTCATGGCAAGAGCTCCTGACAGTTTCTGTGTTAGGGACTTGTTTCAGGCCAGACCTTTGGAGGCCACGATTTGAGGGTCACTGATGTTACCTGGCACTGTCACTGAAGGTAGGGGTGTCTCGCTCCCAGATCGTTACTCCCATCCCATGGAGTAGCACTGGAGTTATTGTGGCCATAGGGAGAACCCAGCTGGGAGACAACAACTACTGCAAACAGAAAACCTGTTTCCTCAGTTTCCTCATCTGATCTAGGTATGCAGCTGTATTAGTGCTTGTACTGAGTTTATACAGAGGAAGGAGCAACTTGGAAAAGAAAATACATGGACAGAGAAGCACTGGAACAACTTACTTTGGCAGTGATGTCAATCTCCCTCTTCCTGAAATGCGTGAAGCTAAGGCATAATATCCTTACCCTTTCTAAGGTAAATCCAGTCATAAGAGTTCATAACACACAAATGACAAGTTCTCATGTGTCTGGGTGCTTGTATTTTGGGGTTTTTTTTTGGTTTGGTGTTTTGTTGTTTTTTTTTTTGCTTTTGCAGATTGGGTGCTTTCAGATTTCCTGCTTTCGGAATTGTAGGTGATTTGTCATTACTTGCAGCAGAGAAAACAGGAGTTGCAAATTGGGTTAGCTCATTCTCTTTTCATCCTCCCATGGTGCTACTCTTGGGATGTAGTAAAGCGTTTGTGATCCCTTTCTTCATTTTAAACAGTTATCCCTTACAAGACATATATGAAGAATACTGCAAGTTCATCCCTAGGATTACTGATCAAAGGGGATTTTCAACAATCCCATCCCATCTGTGCCTCTGCTGCTCCTCTGTTTTTAACTTTTGCTGTTAAATGTGTCTTTGTTCCTCCATGAAAACCTGACAAATGTATTTGCTGAATTGGCAAATGATGGTAACGTCTGGAGCCAAATATCCGTTTGATGACTGTTAAAGTGGTTCTCCTTTCTTCATCCAGGAAACTCCACAGAATTTTGCCATTGTTATAGATAATCTTGAGCTCGCCCCTCTTCCACCGTTGTTCTTTTATTTGTTTTCTCAGGAGTGTCTTCTTTTTTACTTTCTTCATTGTCTCTGTTTGTCTGTGGGCAGTTTGTAAGGAGTATCAACACAGATTTTCAAATATTTTTAGGGTAGGGATTTTTTCTCTGTTGTATGGCATTTAACAATGGGATTTTGGGATCCAAAATGATGAACATGTGTACTCAGGTAATGCTTCTATGTTCAGATATTCTAAGTGATTAGCTCCTGAAGTTGATAATTTCTATTCTCTTAAGTCTAAATTTATTTGGAAAACAATACAAATGCTTTCAAAATACTTCTTCCCTCTTCTATACACTTATAAAACAAACTCAGATTCAATCTAGTTTTTAGGATCATCACCTGTTTCCTAGTAGAGGCTTTTCATTATTTTACCTCTCCTGCCTGTTTTCATCTATTTTTTTTTTCCTAAAGGATGCATATTTGCATGGTATTAAAACTGCAACCTTTTCCAACTGAATTCTGTACGTACTATCTGAATTATTTCCTGAAAGATGGTTATTACATAGATATTTCTGATAGTGCTTGGTTTTGACAGGTTGTTGAAACCTGAGAGGTATTAACAATTTCCAACAGATGAGCTCTACAAAAACCAGTTACTGTATTAAAAAAAAGTATTTAAAAAAAAAGCAAACAAAGGAAATAAATGTAAAAGAAAATAGTTCTTTTTCAATGCTAGTAAACTGAAAAAAACCACCATTTCCAATTATTAAAAAAATCCTCATGAAGGAACTTAATTTTGTTAAAATGTATTTTTTACTATTGTAATTAATACAGGATTAGTTAATTCAAGGTCATATTGCCTATGTGAAATGTTTGAATTAATTCTTCAAAAGAATTAGAGGATATTATTTCCCTTCAGAAGTATTCATGTGACAAGATCTTGCAAGGGCAAACAGTCCCCTTTTTGCAAGGGTTGGCATTTTTCATTTCTTCAGGTTCTTCTCAGGGAAGCAGGCTGTGTTTCCTCTTTTTGCTGTGTTTCCTCCTGGAACTTGGGCTGTTGACAGATCACTCGATTGCATCCTCAAAAAATCCTACAGATGGCAGGGAAAATGTCACTTTAATTACTAGTGGAAAGAACAGACTTATGCAAAGCCTAAACAGAAATCTTTTTCTTCCCTGACTGGCTGGGATTCACAGCCACTCTGGGGCCGTCCGATCGCTGCCATGCCACTCCGACTGCAGCAGCCTGCCCTGCAGAAGGGATGCCCCAAGTCAGGACATCTCCTTGTCCAAAAGATGGGAGATGAGGATTCCTGAGAGGAAGGACAGAATCACTCCCAGGTCTTTCTGCTCCTGAACGGAGGCTGCTGGCTGCCAGATGAGTGAGTGCATTAGTGGTTCATGCTCTTGCTAGGAGAGATTTATGTTTCTCCTTAGTCATGCACTTCTGAGGCAATTTCATTTTTCTTAATGGAACAAGTTTGCCCCCTGAATTAATTAAATAATTGCAGAAGACTAACTGATAATTTACATGGAGGTATTGATGGCAGTGCAGCCAAAGCTGCAATTTAGCACTGAATTTGATAGACCTTGTTTGAGTGAGAGTGATAGCGATGGGCTCATCCTTGAAAGCCGCTCAGGGGACCTTTGTCAATCAGGATGGTTCACAGGACTGTGGGTCCCCCCATGTCCTGCTGAATGTGGAAGTGTAGGAAGGTGGCTCCTCCCAACAAAGCTGCTATGCTGTGTCACCAGGCACTGTAGGCCGTTTTTTGACCTTTCATTTTGTCTGTGTTGTTAGGAAAGCTTGACGGCTTGGACTCCAATGAGAAGTGGTTCCTCCTCACCAGCTTCACAGTCCCAGCTTAGCACAGGTTTGATTTTACCATCTTTTGTCTGACTACAAACTAAATTAAGTGAATTTAGACATTTCCATTCATTTGTAATGGACGTGTCTGTCCCTTAGAGGCTGCCTCTTTGGGTGTGGTCTGAGGTGCTGAAATTATAGCCACGGGAATGGCAACCTGCTTTCTGAGTCTCCGTGCAAGTGAATGGGTTTTTAGTGTGAGCTTTTAAGAGACGAACATTTTTAAAATCTGCCCTGTGGAATTACCTAGAATAAACATGTAGCCAGAGGGAAGCAAATTCATCTGTTCTGTGGGTTCTGTCAGCACTACATGAGCTACAGTTGCTCCAAATTCCAGGTTGTAGGCTAAAGAAATCTCCTTCAGGCTGTTCAGTCATGGTTAGAAAGCAAAAATTAAAAAGGCTGGGTGAGTTCTGCAGTCACATTAGATTATTGTAATTTGCCATTGCCTTGCATTGCCATCACACTGCAGAGATGTGATGAAGAGGGAACTGTCTGCTCGAGGCAGCCTGAAGAGAACCCCTCTCTACAAAATCACTTCCTCTGTCTGTTCTTTCTGGATTCAGTTTCTCATTAAGATGTCAACATTATAGGCTTCCTTCCTTGCTGCCCAGCTTCTCCTTTTCATCAGCTTTCATTGACATCATAATATCAGATTTGACATCAGCGTATAACTACAGGGAAGGTTATTACGCCAGAGGTTCAAGTGTTTTGGCCTCCTTTACAGCACCTAAAAAGAGCAGAAGCTGAGCTCTGTCTGAGAGTCTCTGTCTACAGCTTGAACAGTTGGAGAGTGAGCTGACAGGAGGCTCAGCTGAAGTGAAAAGCCCTGTGGCATTTCCCGTATGTACAGCTCCTGCTCAGCAGAAAATCTGGCCACACGCAGTGTAGCGGCCTGGAGTGTCCTGACTGCCCCTGACTCAGGAGCACAGCATCTGCCTGGACCCTTAACGCTACTTTGGGGTGAGACCTCTGCTGCTTTTGTTAAGGGGAAATCACCGTTGCCCTTGAACAGATAAGACCATGACAGGTCCTCAGGGTCTGCCTGCAAGGCAGAGCTCCTCCTGGCTGCCTGGAAGGCTGCAGCTTCCTGCTTCAGCCTTCCCAGTGATTGTAAACCCTGCTCTCCCAAGGCACAACAGGAAAAGGGAAAGTGCCAGTGAGCTCCTCCCTTTCCGATAGAAGGCACTGACTGTTCCCCTGAGAGTGCAGTTGGAGGACCGTTCTTCTCCTACACTCCCATCTTCACTTGAGGTAGTATAATAAAATAGAATTGGAGTATATCAACAGTGTATTTTTTCCTACTTATTCTCTGCCTTTTCCTATACTACTTCCCTTGTCTTATTTCCCTTTTTCATTATTTCCTCATTTTTTCCTTTTCATCTTACTCCCTTTTCTCTCCTTGATAAAAAAATCCTGCACTTCTGTAATTCCTTCATTCTAGTCTCCATTCTCTTACTCTCTTTAGCTCCTGCCATACTCTTCTGTTACTTTGTTCCACCCTCTCCTCATCCTTTCCTCCTCTCCCCAAAACTGGATGAAGCGTTGCTAAAGAAATCCATGTTCTGGGGGCTCTCCAGTTGCAGCCCTGCTGCAGCTGCTTTCTCTGGGCATTAGGGCAGCTCCCCTGTGGGACGTGCACTCCCTCACCGTCAGTGCCTCACCCCGGCTCTTTTGGGCTGCCACAACAAACCTAAGATGGGACCTAAACCCTTGCCAAATGGTGCCAAAGGTCACAGGGACATGGTGATGTGTAAAAACCAAACATCCCGGAATG
Source organism: Oxyruncus cristatus (assembly GCA_013399855.1). Taxonomy (NCBI): domain Eukaryota; kingdom Metazoa; phylum Chordata; class Aves; order Passeriformes; family Cotingidae; genus Oxyruncus; species Oxyruncus cristatus. The sequence goes on along the minus strand of VXAY01004929.1, from coordinate 566,352 downwards.
AACCTCTCTGAATCTCACTTTGCACCTCAAATTGGTAATCGCGTGCTCTCTGCCCCAGCCAAGTGCCCATGGGATTGTACAACTGAGAACCAACTTCAGCTTTGGCAAAATTACAAGTCATGTTGTTGTCTGAGAAACAATTTTTTAATAAATAATTACATATATGTATTACTAGACATGGTATAATTAATGGATATAATGAATTCCTCTCAAGGGTGACTTTCACAAGGCTAAATCCTCCATCCGTAGGGAAAGCCTTCTAAAAAGAAGTGTGTAACACAAACTATTGTGGACGTTTGTTTTCCTTGAAAAGTGGTAGTTTTGTGGAAAAGCCCACAGGAAAGCTCTAGAATTTCCGAGGGAAAACTCTGAGCTGGACGAATTCGGTGGGAAAAAATGACCGTAAGACTTGCTGCACTAGCCTGTAGCTCCAGACATGGCACTAACTCTCTGAGTAAAACAACTGGATGACCTTGAGCTCCTGAGAGGAGGGTATTTACAGAGGATGTTGCCCCAGGCTTTGTGCCTGTTTAAGGAGGGCATCCTCCTAACATGAAACCGCTGAAGCCACAAACAGAGCAGGTCCCAGGGCAGTTGTTGTAACAGGACCCAGAGTTGCAGATCCATCAGGGTTTGCCATTCAGGGGCTCCCAGCCAGAAAAGACACGGCCCTAGGGACCAGTTTTCTTGTGCAGGTCTTTGTTGGGCTGTGCAGGAGAATCGTCAATTAGGGAAAGGTGCAATGGGGAGCAGGAAGACCGATGAGGCCAGCAGGACGGAGGTGACCCTGGCGGGTCAGGATTTCCCTCTGGGCAAAGAGAAGGTGTATTGACAAGCCTACAGTCAGATGTGTCCATACAAATTAACAACTTTAAGTCTCTTAGAAGACATACAGTTCTGATTGCAATATAGTGTAAGATTTATCCCAACAAAACAATTATTACATGATCCAGTCAATTTGTTCTGTCAACACAGTGATCTGGTGGTCAATCCCTGAATGTTGATGGAGAAGCCTCATGGATTCTGATTCACAAGAAAGATTTTTAACGCTTTTCTCCCATTTCTGTGCCATTAGTGACCAGCTAGATTGGCATCTGCAACGGTGTATCAAATACCTTCTTCTTTTCTCTCTTGCTTCGTTCTGTAAGAATAAATGAAATGGCCAGTATAATCGACCAGTAACCTCACTGCATTTCTGCATCACTTCTCAACCACCTCATGGGCAATTAAGCCCCCCAGCCGTTTGCAAGGGTAGACATTGCACAAGTTTATGGTCAGCGAGGTGCTGCAACTTGCCCAGGGATGGTACCTGTGCTCAGGAGGCAGTGCAGGTACAGAGCTGTGAGTGATGGAAGCCACTTCTCTGGTTTGCAGTTCCTCATGGGCAGCTGCTGGGGCTAGATGTGTCAGTGCTGGGGCACGAGGTGGTTGTAGTTTGAGCTCCTTTTTAAGACTCATGACTCTGTCTGCAACATCAGAGGCCTCCTTACACTGCAGCTGGACACGCCCAGAAGACATGTTTGCTTGTTCTAGTTTTATATCTCAACCATAGCGTGATTTACATAAATTTCTTTGCCTGTTTGATTTGTGCCCGTGTAAACCTATCTTAAGGAAATTACATTAAAAAACCCCAGATTATCAGTGAACTCAGATATGAATTTGCTATTTTAATCATGTTTTAAATTCTAGTTTTACCATGAAACTTTCTAGTTTAATAAGCATCCTCCTACCCTTATGCTGTCTCCCATATGTTCCACGTGCTGGTCAGTGACCCACACTCTAAAGGATTAGTCAGATGGTAGTAATAAGAAAATAGGGTTTATTTTTGCTCATTATTTCTTCACAAGTTTACTTCCTTCAGCAATCCCATCACAAATTATGTGGATGAGTATCTCCAAGTCACTGTCACTTGGGGGAGACTGCATGTCAGATCTATGGTCTGACAATTGTTTGTTTATATAAACAATGTATATTGTGCCTTCTAGGAGATTTAGAGTAATTGCTCATAAGAAAGAACTCTAAGTTTTCATTTCAAACAAATAAGGAGGCCCCTTAGATATAGGGGAGCAGCTTCTTTAGGGGACCCTGTCTGTCTGAAGTGAACTTAGATTAATTGGTGGGGTGGCTTGGGAAGAGGATAGTGGGAACCTGCTAGGGGACAAGGAAGGCACAAGCTGGGATCTGTGCTTACCTGGCACAGAAGAGGTTGGGGTTCCCTCCCCCTGGTCCTTCAGTAACTCTGCCCCTAATTATTTTTTTAACATCTTAATGATAATTGAAAACAGCAGTTATTAGCTGTGCATCAGCTACCCAGAAACAAGCATGGCCTTGAATAAAAGGCATACACCTTATTACTACCGTGAGTTTTGTTGCTGTCATATTATTGTTGTATATTCTATTTGCTGTGGAGCTGCAGTGGGCAGCTGCAAGCCAATGGTGAAATAGCTCTGTAGGGCATCAAATCTATGGTGTTGATCTTTGCAACATTTATTGTTGTGGCACATGTGACTACTACAGTAAAAGTAAGTGTTGTATTGGCGTGAGCATATAAACTTTTCAGAGAAATGGAAATAAAAAATGTAAAATATTTCTATTAAAAATGTCCCCCACTGCTTTGCTCCGTACCATGCACTGTGGGCATATTCCCCTGAGCCCTCACACAGCCTTCTGCCATTGGCACTGCCCACAGCCCACCACCTTCCCCAGCCACACTGCCTGCATCCTCCCAAAACCACCGCTGCACACAGAGACAGGGGCTACAGCTTCCCTGCCCTTCACGGCATGTGCAGATGGAGGTGAGTCTCAGGGAGTGACTGGAGCAGTGTTAACTGGGACACAGACACATGGAGGGAGAGAGACAGCCAGAAGCCATTTCTGTTCCAGACACAATGTGCACACAAGCACACACCAACCAGCTGCCTGGAAACCCACTGCTTTGCTGTGGGATTATGTGGTTGTTGAGGTTTTTTTGTGTCCCAGTTGGGTGATGCAGAACTGGGAGAGACCTGAGGGAGATGGACTCACAGACAGTTTGAAGAGCCTTTACTCTTGAGAAGTGTCAATCAAGTTGTGGTGACCTACATATCGAAGACCTGAGAAACAACTGCAGAATTTTGTCCCTTATCATGCAGGATCCTTGAGAACATCCAAGTGATATCACTTTCAAAATAATTTTTTTCCAGTGGGTGGTGCATAGGAAGAGGCAGGGAAGCTCCAGGCTCTGTACCTGGTGGATATCATCACCCTGTGGTTCAGGCTGGACAAGGGAACTGGTGGGAGGCGTCTGGAAGGAGAAGAGCAGAGTGTCAGGGCCAGGACTGGGATGTGGAGAGGGGAGGAGTGCTGCATGGAAGAAGCACAGGACTGGGAGGCAGCCCAGGGCTCCACGGGTGTGTGTGGGGAAAGGACGAGGCTGACAGCAGGGTGAGAGATCTCGCATAGGTGAGAGAGACACTCACGGAGCACGAAGAACAGTCGCCCTCCAGTAATGGCTGGAAACACCATTCCTGCTCCTGCGCCCTTCCGCAGAAGCACCGGTTCTGAAGGCCGGTGTACAGGACCCCCGCAGCACTGTGCAGAGGAGAGCTCTGCCGCGGCACCGCCCCGCTCCAGCCGGGAACAGCTCGGGAACAGCTGGGGACCAGGTTCCCTGCCCGTGCCCGTGCAGGGGAGCGCGGAGGACTCCGGAGCCGCCGGTCGGTGCCGCTCCCGGTGCGCGGCCGCTGCCGGCTCACCTGCGCTGCCGGGGGCACCCCGGGCGGGGCCGGGCGGGGCC
>VXAY01004929.1:549295-562319 GCA_013399855.1 Oxyruncus cristatus | reverse complement strand
GCGCCCGCAGAGCCCCCCGGAGTTGGGGGGGGCGCGGCGGGTCCCCCGCGATGGTGTCACGCCGTGGGGGGTGGGGATTTCCTGTGCGAGTGGAAGGCGGGGGAGAGGTTAAGCAATGCGGCGCTTCCTAGTCCTTCACCGGATGGATAGTAGGAGTGGGTGGTGACGTTTTTGGCATGTTTGACTGTCAGTGCCCAAGTCCATCTGACAGATTATCTCGCGGTTACAAAAGGCTGTGAGCGCCTGGGAAACGGAGCCGCGGTGTGCGGCCGGGATCCTGCCCGGTGATGCCGTGCCCTGCAGCCCGGGATCCTGCCCGGTGCAGCCGGGGATTCTGCCGAGACCCTCCTTGGGCGAAAGACCCTTGAGCGGGGAGGGCCTTATTGCGGGGAAGGAAGGGAAACGAGGAGTTCACCGGAGAAGCGGAGATGGGGTATTTCTCGATAGCATCCAGCATGGGTCGTGCCAGATCTCCCGGGGTCTCCCTCGTGCAGCAGATGCTACAACTCGTAGTTTTCCCGATGTCGGTTTGTCGGTTGTGAACAGGAAAGGCAAAAAAAGCCCCACCAACCCACAGATTTCCTGGTGAAAGGATGGAGGGGATATGTTATTTGTTTTGGTTCATAATCCTCTAAACCTCTCGCTTTCCCCATTTATTCAGGAATTGGCTTGCTCTGACAGTACCTCGGAGCAACCCAGCCCCTGGTTCATCTTTAATACTAGTGATTTTTTTACACTTAATTATTATCTTTAGCAAAATAAAACTGCTTTGGAAAACCTTAAAAATGGAAATAACAGTTTGAAGCCATGTATCTTTCTGTGGTGCCTGATTCCTGAATTGCAAGGTTGGCAGTGCTCCTAGGAAGTACAGTGGGAGTCCAAAAAAACCTTCGCCTGCATTTACAGTTACATTTACTCCTGGCACTATCATGTGTTGAAGGCTTGGAGCTGCATCGGTTTATTTAGCCGTTTACATTGGAATTAGTTTTCTTCATTTGCTTAAAATTGCGTTTTTGGGGAGGGCCAAAAGCACACAAGGCTGCTGTGTCATGTCTGGTGGCACGGACCCCTCCGGTCTCCATATGAAAGGTGTGTCTGTATCAGTCTCACCTGGTCTGATTGCAGTGCTGCTCAGAGACCCCTGGGGATAAGTCATCAAACACAACAGATGGTAGGGAAGTTTTCCCTCACTCCCTCCTGTTCAGTTAGTAGCCCAGCTGGGAGAGCTCTTCCCCCACGAAGAAGGATTGGGAGAGCTCTTTCCCCATGAGGAAGGAAAGCTGACAGATTAGCACACCTTTCACCCCGAGGAGGCACCATGGACAAGTTTGAAGGCTGCAACAATTTTGAGTTTCTCCCATTGAAGGTATCTTGCTCCACGTGAACTTCCCTGGTTGGTGGTTGTGCTTTTTGTTGGAAGAGGTAGCAACAAAGAGAGACCCACTAAGGTAGTCTGTGAATTTAGGGTATCATAATGTACCCAAAGTAATCCCCACCATGAGACCTAGGGCACTCTCAGAGGAGGTGAACCGTGGGGCGTTTTGGAAAGGAAAAGCATCTTAACTCCAGGAGAGGCTTCAGGACTTCCCCCTATCCACACTTTTGACAATGATGGATGGGGTGCTTCTCTAGGTTGGACACCTAATGCCAGGCTGCCTCTGGTCTACTGTGGTAGCCAGAACCCAGAGCTGGTCTGTGTGTGCTGCTGGGTGTGTCCCTGTGCAGCAGCCCTTTCCTGCCTTCCCCATGTGACACTTGGCATCTGCAGGTGTATCACACCTGAAGTAGTCTTTTCTTATTAATACCACTTTTATACTTCTATGTACATGATTATTTGGGGTTTTTTTTTAATGGATTCCTGTTTTTAAAGGCTTCTGTTATTGATTTTTTTTTTTTCCTCCTTGCATATACAGACATTTCTGAATGGGTTGTACTTGTCAGTAAATATATGTCTGTAAATCACCTAAAACGTTTTCCAGTAACAATTCTTGTTTAATAAATATAGGCTGTATAATTCCAAAAGATCCTGGCAGGCTATACAAACATTTAATAAAAACCTCCTTGAAACATTTGCTTAGCCATGTGTGTTTTATTTATATCGCTTTTCGTGGTGAATGGATTACAGTGCTATTCTTTGCATTATTGCATTTATGTGATGGTTTCCATTTTTTGGTAATTCTTTATGTCTTCACTTCAAAGGTATAAAGTGTGTGAATAGTGGCTGTACCATACATCTTAGTATAGACCAGATTATAATTGATGTTCTGTCCCAAAAGTGGATTAGGATCCCTGGGCAGAAAATGTCAAATGCAGAGGTGTTATTACTTTTTAGTACACAAAAATACTGCTTTAGTACAAAAAATGTAGAGGTTATTTGACAGCAGATATTAATTTATTCTTGGAAGTTACAGAATTAGCTCGTGTTTGGGAAAACGTCTGTGAATATCGCTGTAGATGAAAATAAAATTTTTGCATTCTGTCAACAGAGGTGTAACCTCTCATTTCTTAGTCACACCTGTAGTTTCTAAGGCGTCTGTGTTTCAGTGGTCTCTGTTCTTAAAAATAAAAACCAGATACAGCATTTTTGGTCTATCCTAGAAAAAATCCATCTCTCTGTTTTCCATGGCTGTGGTGAGTGTATGTTGGCTCTCTGTGCTGCAGTCCCAAGGCGGTGATGGGGGGAAGCCTCCCACTTTAAGCACTTCATTTTTTCTAAACAGAACATACAGTGAATATCCAGAGATGGAACCCGCCTCTGTACAGGATTATTCAGATTCCTTACTCTTTTGTGGTAACACGTGCTTTAATCCAGGCCAAAGTAATGAGTTCAGTATCGAAGTTATGGGGGAAAGTGGTGTCACTGAGCACCTTAACGTTTGGCTAAAGTCAGCCTTTTTGTTCTGACTTTTCTGTATAGCTACCAACTGGAAAACTGAAAAAGCTGTTGTGTTTAGCTCTAATTTAAAGGCGTGGAGACAAACCGAGAAAAGGAGGACTGAGTATTCATGGTACAAACCTGTTTTAGTAACAGGAAGGTGTATACTCTTCTTAACCCTTTTGTTTTCATACATAAGCAAGCAAAGTCCTTACAGTTTTACTCAGTGTATCGAGCGTTTCAGTATCCTCTGCATTTTCTATTTCTTAAGCAGTTCATGAGATAACTCAAGAGTCTTGCCAATGCTTTGAGTTTGAGTGGAGGGTAACTGGAGCTGTATGTATGCAGTGTTATTTTCTAACTTCTCTTTTTCTTTACCATTTCTTTCTGTTTGCATCTGTAAAAGAGAGAACATGTTGACTTTGTTTATAATGTCATCAAAGTTGAGGTTACCAACCCAACTGGACTAATGGCCTATGTAGCCCAGTGTACAGCCTCCCCTGAGATGGTTAATGAAATCAAGTTGTCTATGAAATATCATTTAACCTTGTCACTTAGTGACTTTCTGAGCTGGAGCAATATGTTTGTAACTTACCTAATTTTTGTTTTGTTTGAAAACTCTGTCCTGCCATGTACTGACTCCTGCCTTGGCATCGCGGTGTGTGTGGTTGTGGATTCCTGGGGTCAGCTGGGAGCTGTCAAACCACCTCCTGCAGAATAAGTTTAGGTTTTCAGCCTTTCAAACTGAATCTGTGCTACACAGTTCTGCCAACGTCACTCGATAGGAAAACACCCAGCCCGTCGGCTGTCATGGTTTTGTCAGCAAAATCCCAAGTGGATACTGTGCTGCTGACAGAAAATGGCTTTTGTTAGCTCAGCCTTGATCTTTAGAGGGCTAGTTTAGCTCTAGCTGCAGACAAACCCCTTGTCAGCAGATTTTGAACCTCTGCTGAAGGTTGCTGAAGGCTGTGGCCTTGTAGAGGCAGCAGCAGTGGCTCATTGAGAGCTGGGTGATGCTCGGTTTCCATCAGCAAACCCTTACTGTCAGGTCGTGGAACAGGCAGGTCAGTTGTGCCTCTTTCATACTAACTGTTATTCCGTATACTTAAAAATAAACTTATTTTCCCCTCTCTGTAATAAAGCATAGACCCTGGAAATCTTTTTGTGCATTACCTCATTTTTTGAGGTGTTTTGTCTTGTATTTTTTTAGTGGTATAACTGAGGCTGAAGGTAATCTTTCAGATGTGTGCAGATCTGTTTAACTCAATCTTGTGGATTTGTGTGCTGTATCACTTCTGTCCTTTTCTGGATCATTCAGATTATGTTAGACAACAGACACTCTAGTGCAGAACAGTTCCATTAGAAGTGTGTCACAATTAAAGGTGTCTGCTTAGTCTGTCTTTGTAGTTGGCTGGGTACCTCCTTTGGGAAGTACAGTACTTCTCTCTTTTGAAGTATTTTACTTTAAATATTTATATTTCTTGTAAGAAATCATTAAAATCTTTCCAAAGTGCAAGCACTGTTCAGTCTCAAAACATTTCCTATATCCTGCAGTTTTGTGATTTCTTTCTTCTTTCTTGCTATGTCATAGTTTTGCTCAGTTCTGAACACTGTGTAAGGAGCAGTATGGAACCTCTTTAGAAAATATTTCTAAAGCTGCTGCCATAATGAAGTGAATTCTACCTGATTTTCAGTCCTAATAATTACAGAATTGAAATAAAATAAGTTGAACGACTGCAGATTTTCTTTATCCGAGAAGGTCATTATACATATTTCAGGGTTCTTTGCTGAATCTGAATCTTAGTATCTTCTCATCCGCTCTCTATTTGAATTTAAAAAAATACTCACTGATGTTTTTGTATTGTCCTTCATTGCAGTAGATAAGCAGTAAGAGCTGTTCCAGTGTACACTGGTATCGCTCCCACATATTTTCTGTTTTCTTCATAGCCATTGCAGAACACTAGGGATCCACAGTGCTTCCCCTCCTTTTCTCAGCCTTGTGCCTGGGCTCAGTTTCTCAGGAGCAGGGAGGAGAGGTGGCGTAACTGTGCCACTGTTTCCTCACCTTACCCCGTTGCTCACCCTCGGGCAGATTTCATCCTCAGTCACCTACCCAAGACTTCCATTTCATCTGCTTTTTGATCTAATGTGCTGTAATGGGGGAGAATGCCCTGCTGCAGCTCAGAGCTCCCACCAAGGCACATTTGATGGGCCTTTACACCAGTAAAGCCCTTGTCGCTGTCGCAGTATGGCTCTGATGCAGCCCAGGGAGAAGACACCAGACCTCCAGACAGGCTGCCAGGAGGCCCCTGGGGTATAAGTCGGGGCAGCACACAGCCTTGCTTGGGTTGCTCTACCTCGTTCCTGGCTAATTAGCCCACGGGGAGCTTTGCACTGTAAGGGCAGGCTGTTTCCCAGCGCAGTAGGAACATCACGGCTCAACCAGCAGGTTCTCATGGAGGCGGCTCTGGGCTCGTGAGTGTGTGTTTGTGTATGTGTGTGTGTGTACATCACTCAGTAACGCTCAAAGTGTGTTTCTGTGACCCTGTGAAACTGCAAATAGTTTAAATATATATATATTTTCACTGCTGGGGTATTTAGCACTGCAGAATGTTTCTTCCTGTGAGACTTTGCGTTTTTGCGTTGAGCAAACGCTTGGAATAGTATTGTCAGTCTTTCCGAAACTATTCATCATCTGAGGGTTATAGAAGCATTAAGGATATCTATTTTTATTAATCAGAGGAGACACACTGGGTAAGTCCTTACCAATAATTTGAGCCTGGAAACCTCCTTCATGTTTCTGACTGTCCAAAGTGCCATTTTGTAACACCACAACAACCACTGAAGCATTACATTTCACTGGATACTTAACAGTCCTGAAGTCATAGGGACATGTGAGGGCCAAAAACTTATGATTTTCCTTCTTGATGTAGGCATTCAAGCCTTACATTTGTTTCAAGTTCAGTGCGAGTTTATTTATTTCTTCTAAGTTCCCATTCCTGTTCCTGTCGGCTGTGCCAACTCAGACACTTGTGGTTTGGTAGGGTGAACTGGATCATGAAGCCTTTACATAAAAAGACAGAAGAAAAGAAAATTCACACTTTCCATAAGCAAAGGGTGTATATATATAGGGTAGGAGCAAGCAGGAGGCTGAAAGGTTTAGGCAGTCCTCCCTATCACCACCAGAAATGCTCATGAAACAGTTTCTTCAGGGAATGCTATTACTACAAATTCAGATTTTTCTTTTACTGAGATAGTGCTCCTCCTTTTCCTCTTATGCACTGCAGACCCTCCAACTGAGGCCAAGTGCTTTGAGTTACAAACTGTGTAGCCTAGCTGGTAGTATCAGTGAGCATTTTCTAACTACTAGCCACATTCCCTGTCCAAAAGTAATTTTTTCCTGAATTTGTAGTGAAGGTGGTTTTTTCCCCCTGGGTCATCTATACAGTTTACCGTGAATTAAACACCATTCTTCAGATTGATAAACCTGACTGAATTCCTGCAGGCTTTCATGTGATCACTCTCATAGTCAGCACTGGGACTGGTCCTGTTATGTAGAATCACAGAATGGTTTGGGTTGGAAGGGTCTTCTAAATATCATTCTGGTCTGTCATGGACATGGGCACCTTCCACTAGAACAGGTTTCTCAAAGCCCCATCCAGGGATGGGGTACCTACCACCTCTCTGGGCAACCTGTTCCACCCCCATAAAGAATTTCTTCCTTATGTCTAATGTAAACCTGCCCTCTTTCCATTTTAAGCCTTTGCCCCTTGTCCTTGTCACCGCAGGTCCTGGTAAAAAAGTCTCCTTCTTATAAGCCTGAAAGGGTAAGTACTGAAAAGGGCATGTACTGAAAAGGGCATTAAGATCCCTCTGGAGCCTTTTATTCTCCAGGCAACTCCTTTAGCCTTTTTTTCCACAGGAGAGGTGCTCCATCCTGCTGTTCATCTTTGTGACCCTTCTCTGGACCTACTCCAGCAGGTCCATGTCTGTCCTGTGCTGGGGACCCCGGAGCTGGATGCAACACTCCGGGTGGGGTCTCACTGGAGTGAAGTAGAGGGGCAGAATCACTTTCCTTGAACTGTTGGCCAACCCTCTCCTGATGCAGCCCAGAATCCAGTTGGCTTTCTGGGCTGTGAGCATTCAGTGCCATGTCATGTCCATGTCCTGTCATGTGCAGGTTTGTTCTGTGGAAGCCCTTCCCCACTGGGTGCAGATCTCATATAGGTGAGCAGTTCATTTCCCAGGCAGTAGGTGTCATTCCTGCAGCTTCAGATCTCACAGTTTTATTTCTCTCTTTCTTCAGCTTCACATAGGTGCCAGGATGGATAGACATGTTTTTCTGTGAGAAAAAAGTGAAAAAACCAAACAGAAAAAAGCAAGCCGTGTAGTACTGTGACTTGTAGCGTGCCGCAGGTGCAGGCACAGGTAGACGCTCCGGCAGTCTGTGTCTCTTTCTGCAGCAAGGCACAGTCCTTGTCATTGGGGTGAGCTCCATAGTGCAGGCATGCTGTGCTTCCTTGGCTGGTCTGTGCCTGCTAAATCTCTTAACCTTTTTGGCTTCGTTGCTTTATCTGCTGGAGGATGACAATATTTACCTGAGAGGGAATTAAGATGATTAAGTAGCTGGGTCTCAGTCTACCACGGGATTTAAGGCTTAACTTGGGTCCTGTTAAAGGCCTTGCTTTGCTAGATTGGAGTCTCCTGTTCAAATAGCATTTCTGAGGATGGCAAGCATATTTATAATAAATTCTGAGCATTACAGCAAAGTTCCTTGTGTATTGCCATCCATTCCTTCCATCCTTCTCTTTCTTCTTTTCCTATTCCCATCATTTGCTTCTTCTTTGTCAGGATGTGTGTTTGCTTCCTTCCCGTGCTTCCCTCCTTTATCCCCTGTCAGTAAGCCACTCCCTCAGTAACGAGGAGATCTAGAAAACACAGTGAAATGGCATCAGCAAGAAGCAGGGCCGTGGCCACCATAATCCCTTTAATTGCATGCTGTATCCTTTTTCCTTCCATAGCTGTGCACAGCTCAGGGGGTTGGCTGCAGCCATGTTCCGTGGGTGTGTATTTACCTGCAACAGGAACAGCTAAACACACCCAGGACTGCTGAATGCTCATGATGAACGGGAGAGCTTAAAAGTGTACATTCAAGTGTAAGAGCTGTAATGGGAAATGTCTCTTACGTGTGTGCTGGATGAGTAGGAATATGTCTTCAGCACTGAAAAGCCCAGCACTACTCAATTCATGGTTTGTGGCCCACAGGACATCACAAGACAGATCAAAAAATGCCTACAAAAATTTTAAAAAATCAGAAACAAGGCAGTTAAAATCATCCCCGTATGCACATATTTTCATGCAGTTTGTATGTGTGTAACCCATTCCTATTAGCTGTTTGCTGTTATTGCCCAGTTAAAGTATTTTGATACTGATTATTTTTTTTGATGGCTCTGTTTTGTCTGTCACTCTAGTTCCCACCTGCCAAACAGAAGTGGGATTTGAGATAATCTGTGAATTCCTTTTTGAAAAGGATTTGTGATTTAAAATGAGAGAAATACTGGACGAGCATATTTTGACAGAATGAGGTAACTTTAATATTATGGCTTTGTCGTGAATTAGTGTTGAGTGCTTCAACACATTTGCATGCTAATCTTTCTTTTAAATAACTAAATATATCACCTAGGTGAATCTAAGTCAATTTTTGATCCCACAGCTGTTATGTTGAGTAGTAAGGGTTGAATCATCCAAATTAACAGCCTTTTCAGGCAGTTAATTTCTTTGACTAGCCAGGTAAGTGGAAGAGAGAAAACATGGGCTTATATATTCATTTCACCTGTATGCTTAATAAAATATCCTATACCTCTCCCTGTTTGTTGTTTCACTTGTGTGGTAATAACTATCTGTGAGTAGGTGGAACGAGGAGTTACATCTTTTCATCACACTTTGTCACGTGCAGTGTTGTCCATTAGAGTTGCTGCCTGAAGTGCTGCTTCGTCAGCTACCACCCAAAGTGATCTGTAACTCACAACACTGTCTTAGGACTCCACTGGCAGCCCAACATTGCGATGGATCCTCCCGGAGCCTGACCTGCTGTCGCTTGGCTTTGTATTTATTTATTTGTTCTAATTGAAACTGAACTGTCAAACACTAGTTCACTGCATATGGAATCACACACAGCTGCCACCAAGGCTGCCATGGTGAGGGGTGATGCCCAGGGATGTCTAGTCCATCACACACCCAGGAGCAGTCCAGAGGCACTTGCCTCTCTCTGCAAGTCAGCCTGGAGACAGCCATCCACCTCCATCTTTGGGGATTTCAGCTGCCCACATCTAATGCTGGAGGCATGAAGAAAGCCGGCTGATGCTATGGCATTAAGGTCCTAATCTTGAAAAGACTTGTACACATTCTTGACCTTATTACTGGGAACAGCATCCTTGATGCTTGTGAACCTAATGGCCATTGTGATAAGACCACTGACCGTAATAAATTTAAGTATAGTGCAAGTACTGATGGGGTTGGGGTCTGATGGAACAGTGAAAGCTCGCTTCTTCATTCGAGGGCAGAGCTCAACGTGGGAAATTTGTAGCTTTTAGGTAGGGAGACAAAAGCTGCCCTATTCCTATCCTCTGTGTGGAAGTCCTCACTTTTAGCATACACAAATAGGAACATAACTATCTATTGTTTAAAGTGCTCTCCAGCCCCCAAGGGGAAGGGACTGAAGACCTGATGGTGAGTTAAAAACAACCCCAGCCCTTGGGGGAGCAGAGGAGGCAGGTGAATGGTACAAGGAGCCAGTTTGCTAGGAAACAATGTGGAGAGCTGGAGCTGGTGGAGCCATCCTGGTGAGGCAGGTGAGGTGGGTCCTTCCCTTTCGAGGGTTCACAGGCAAAAATGGAAGTAAAAAGTGAACAGAAAAGATGGTCGGAGTTTAGTGTAACTTAGGAGTGTGTGTGTGTAGAGGGGAGGCCCCCAGAGCCTCTTGTCTTGATCCCAGGGAACACCCCCTCATTTTATGGTCCTCAGGATGTTGCCCAAGGGCCACAAGAGATGCAAGGGCCTGTTTGTCTCTTCTGTCCTGGCTCGCTAAACAAAAATAGTGCCAGAACTGGAGGACTGCAACCCTTTGCAGGATCTCAAAAAAACCTGAGCCAGCATACTGTTTAAAATTTTCATGATATTAAATATAAGAGTGTTACAGAAATAGCAGAGGGGACACTGGGCCAGGCAGCAAGCTAGGGAATATGGAAACAAGTTTGAAAGAGCAATAATGCTCACAGGGACATCTCTCAAGCTATGAAGCATGTTCAGAGGTGTGTGGGGCGAATGCCTCTCGTCATGCATTTAGCTGTTACCACTGTCCTGAGTACTGGTGCAGGTCTGGTTTAATCAGTGCTTCCAGCTGACTCAGTCTCCTGAACCAGCTCACCCTGGAGCTTTGTAAATGTCTGTCAGCACCACACCAGTGGGAGTGGGAGAGAGGGCTCTGGTGTGGCCACGGCACACGAGGGCAGCCCAAGCGGAAATGATGCTCCGTGTCTGATCTTCCTCTCAGTGGTGACTTCGTGCTTCCAGGAGCTCACATTTAGATCACTGCCTGGTCTGGTTAACCCAGTGGTTTGCTGAGGATTTCCATGCTAAATTGCTAAAACAATAGTCCTTCTTCCTTACGGAGGAATGCTTTCTATGACCTCTTATTTTTGACATTGGTCTCCGGACTCTGATCTCGTCACTTTGGTCGAAGTCTGTCACTGCAGCCTTAGTTGCACCCTGATACAAGCTGGCATCTATTGTTGCCATCAGGGTCTCTTCATCATCATTTTACTTCAGAGGTCTGGACACCTTTTGTGACCTTTAAAAGATGATAATCCTGAGTGGACACAGCAAAACCAATAACACAGCTAAAGGTTCCCTAAACAAACATTTTAGAGGTATGCCTGGGTATTAGAGGCTGAGGTTAAGCCTGACCTTGCTAGAGCCCTCGTCTTCTATTTGAATGCAGTGGGATTATAATCTAATATCAATTTCCATCTCTGATTCCCCAGCACCCGTGTCAGGATGATAGGCCTGAACTGCAGTTCAGCTTCACAGATGGTACCTGCATCACAGAAAATATTAGATGACTAGTGCCCTAAATACGACAGAGTGCATTTGTCTACACATCTGTGTATACAGAAAAATCTCTTTAATGGTAAAAAGCATAGTCACGTAAGAGGAATGTGAAGGGAGTTTACTAGAGGACTCGGCTGTGACTTTTTAAGTGTTGGAGCAGGATAAGCAACCTTAGAAGATCTTAGGACTGTGAATAAACATGGCAAGTGAATTTAGCACATCTGCCTTAAGAAGCAGGCTTTTATATCTTGTTACTTTATTACAAAGAAGAACTTTGATAGTTGCTGTGTTTTCCCAACAGTACAAAACATGTCAAATATTTTAGTGACCTGCTGTTTAAAAAATAACCACATCAAATGCTTCAGCTTCCGTCAGGATTGTCTCATTTTCCTTCAGGACATGCATTTCTCATGGCCCATCAACGTGCGTTCAGCTATTGCAAATGCAGGAGGATGAAGACTTGAAGGGTCTGATTTTCTCTGCAGCCTCTGGGCATCAGAGGAACTTTAGAAAAGATGGAGACAGGGACAGGGGAGAGCCTTCATGGAAAGTGCCTGTGCAGCAGCCCATGCAGCAGCCCTGCCACTGTGTCCTCAGTGGGATACACAGCTTCAAGTAACCCTTTCACGGGGAATGAATTCATTGACTGCTCAAAACTGTTGGTTTTGGAGGGGGGATTTTTTCAGCATCTCCTCTGTTTTTTGCTGTCTCTCTCTATTCTAAACCTGTCTTAACAAGTATGTGAATAAAAATTAATCCAAATCACCTAAAATATGAATGTAAATTATATTAGGTAAACTAAATTAAACCATTGTATATATTCTCTGATTCAGCATTCAAGTGACCTTGCTTAATTTGATTAAGCTTAATTCACATCAAAGTAAATTATACCAAATATGAAATAGGGTTGATTTAATTAATAATGAGTGTGTCTGCAGGGATCTAACGTGGTTTGATTCATTACAGAAATGTTAATTCAGATTACCTCTCTAAAGTTTTCTCATGTAGATAAACCTTACAGGACAGTTTATTAGTTATGCCTAAACTGGTGTAATTGTGTGTTTATTCCCCCTTGGCTCTAGAAGGACCTTCCCACCACTCTCCTCAAATGGGACTTCATGAGCATTTTGTTGTGGGATGTTTTGTTCATTTGTTTATCCAGGCAAAGAAAATTCGTTGGTTTGTTTAGTCACCTTTTCGCCTGGTTTGTTTCTGCATGATGCTCTGAAGGATAAAGACCGAAGTGTGAATGTGTGATCAAGGTGAAGAGGGTGGGGACTCGTTTCACCCCAGGTCAACCCTTTGTGCAGGAGACACTCTGTTTCCAGCAGTACTGGAAACCCACTCCGTTGGGTTACATAGCACATGAACAGAAGACACGACCTTTGCTGGAGCTGCTTAAAGTCACATACCACCAAATTTCATTTTCTTGGTGTTTAGGTACAACTGTGATGTATTGCTTGGCTTTGGCTTGTACTCTTTTCCTTTGGCTTTTCCTCTCCTTGTGTCTATGTAGTACTACAGCTTGTACTTTCTGAATGGCATCACCTGAGTAGCTTGTGCTCTCAATATACACAAGCTCTACTGACCCACTTTCTAGTTGCTTTTCTTCTTTTTCTGTCCATGGCTGTGAAGTTCTGTGAATTTGTTTTTTGCTGTATGATTATTACAGGAATGGACACACCATAACTGCAAAGGTAGGATAGCTGGAGTGGCTGAGACCTGTAAGTCTTTGTGCAGGGTGTTTTATAAGGATTGACTTTGTTTTCAAAGGATTGTGCAAAAAAATTCTGATTTCATAGTGCTGTGCTTCAAGTGTAAAACTTGAACTGAAGCACCTGATCATTTTCAACAATTTGCCAAGCTGAAACTATCAGAGAGCCTTCAGGAGAAGAATGGATAATAAATATGAACTAGATAGAGCAAAGATGGTCTAATTTTATAGCCTGGGGCTCGCTCTTTCTTTCTTTCTTTCTTTCTTTCTTTCTTTCTTTCTTTCTTTCTTTCTTTCTTTCTTTCTTTCTTTCTTTCTTTCTTTCT
>VXAY01004929.1:390731-542048 GCA_013399855.1 Oxyruncus cristatus | reverse complement strand
GTTAAAAAAAGGGGTAGGTTTTTTTTTTTTTTTTTTTTTTTTTTTTATTGGTGAAGGTTAATATCAGAGCATCAACCTGAAGACCTGGGAGTGAAAGGAGGAGTCTAAAATGTATCAGACTATTCTTGTGAATCAAAATTCACAGTGTATTTTAAGGCAACATGTAATAGAAATCCCATTGGCGAAAGGAGGGAAAAAATGTTCCCTTCTGCCCCACCCACCCTGTCCTTTAACAGCTGAAGCTTTGAGTCAATACCCTGATAATGAATACACCCTGGTTCAGTAAACTTTAGGGCACTGTAATTATTTTCACAATTTCCTCAGTACCTGAACAAACTAAGGTAGCCATTCCTCTTCTATTTCAATAAGCATTTTAAATCTTATTTTCTTAAGCCCAAGAAAGAGTTTTGAACTCGGAGACAATCCTAGGAGATTTTTCAGCATATTCTGGGATGCTGCCTGTGATTGCCACATCCTCCACTGTGCAGAAATGTTGGAAATGCAGTGGATGAACACCCATTAGATATGCTCTCATTGGCTTACTTCCCATCTCCTTTCTGTTTTCTTCCTCATGAATTGAAGTGAACGCTGAATTTTTCAGTGCTGTTGTGGTTTCTTTTTTTTAGAGTGGTCTGAGTATCACTTCAGCACAACGATAATACAGGTTTAATGACAGAAGTCCGCTGTGTTAGTGGCTTTTTCCTTGCTTCAGCAAGGGAATAAGTAGTTACCTCATTAAAATATCTCAGTCTGTTTGTGATCGGATAATGTCACTGAGCATCTGCCAAAGGCTTTAGTGGAATCTAAGGTAAAGAGGACAAATACTGGTATGCTGATATACTGAATACCAATAATGCAAGATGTTATACTTGAGGAAACTAGGTTCTTAGCAGAGTATCAGCACGAGGCCTTTGGATGCCAGTGAAATACTAGCTAAAGCCAGAAATTTCACCATTATCCTCTGCCTTGTTCTGGTTTGTCATATTTCCAGGCCTTTTTTTGCAACCCTTATTTCTTTGTCAAGCTTTCATCAAGGATAACCACTTCTATCACAGTCTCACTTGTTTGTTAGAGCCTGGCATCAAAATTACAAAGTGTTTCCCAAAAGCTACTGATCGACTTCAGTGGGAGGGGCCCTCATTGTCACATCTTTTTGGCCTCAGATCAGAAGGTGGGGTCTGGGTCCCACAGTTCCCGTTACATTAATTGTCTCACCCAATGTTTAGTGTAATTTTTCCTTTCTGTGTCATAATTTCGGGTTTTGGTAAGGCGTGGGACATTTTTCATCAAAGGTCTGGACTGATTATACAGTCAGGCAGGGAATAAACAACTCCTTCCTGTAAAAAATTTCGTTGCTGGTTGTGTTTTCTGTCATAATTTCTGTCTGCTTCTCAAGACCTTCAGTCTGGCTCAGGGCATAAGAAGTTGGAGTCTCTGCTAAAACATTATAAGGGGGCATTATAGCCCTGCATTTTTTTTTTTTTTAATTTATTTGGCCATTGCATGTGTTCATGTGATTTTCTGAAGCCCCTGTGATTTCTTTTAGGTAATTGCATGCTGAGCCTCATTCATGTCTACAGTAGTACATGATGGTCTCAGATCTTACTGTGGAATATGGGAATCCAAGTACTTAATGTGAACTGGGACTATTGGTTGTCTCACAAGATAGAAGCCCTGCTGTTCCTGTCTGTAATACTATCAGCTGTTGTGAAAGTGCTGGCTAAGAAAAAAAAAAAAAATTAAGTTAAAAGATGTTTTCCGACTGAAACCTTTCAGCAGTTGACCTCTGCTGAATAGGAAAGCTTTCTCGAGGGTGTTTGCCTTTCTAATCCTTTACTGTGAAGTTGTTGATGACAGAAGCCTTGACTTGAACAGCTGACTGTTTATGTGCATAGTGGCTTTTGAGAAATTGCAGAAATGGGAAGACTGGGTAGTCTTCTTTTGTCAACTTTGTTTCAAGTAGAATACTTAGGAGACACTGTACTTTGTATTTGCTGTTAATTCTGTAGAAGGGTATTATTTTCGATAGCATGAAAAATAAACACTTTCCAAGCGAAAAACAGCCCTCTTCCACTTGATTCAAGTTAGAGGAATATTGAGGTGAACAAGAAAACAGAAGTTCAGAATTCCATCCTTCCCCAGTGAGGTATCTTGGCTAGCTCTGACTTTGCAGGTAAAAGACTGTTTCCTACTGAGTCAGTAGCAGAACATTTGCTTGCAAGGGGTGCCTCACCCATGCCAGGCTGCTTTGGTGCTGTATGTAGTGAGCATACTTGTAGTGAAGTTCAGCCTAAATATGGAAGGGGGCTTTTCCTGATGGTTGCATTGTTGTCCTCTCTGGTAATTTGAATCTTTCATTAGGCTGTAGCTAGAAGCACCTACCCTGCAGTCCTTCTCTTTCTGGATGCTCGTGGAAGAATTAATTTCTGTCAGATGGTGTGACTGCATGTGTTTTAGTGTTCCTGCAGCGTGCCTTTATTGTCACTTAACACTATCAGATTTGTTTAAAGGAAATAAAACAAAACCCAAGGTCACTACTACATTAAAGACATCATGTCCCAGATAAATGTGGATTTTCTTTGTTTCCAGTGCTAGTTTTTTTTGGCATGAGTGCCTTTTCCTTTCATTCCAGCTCTTTCTGTCTATATTTTTCAGAGCCATGAGATCAGATGCCAAAGTTACCATGGCCTGTCCCCTATTGCTGTGTCTAGGAGATGTGTCAGTCTGTATTTTGGATACTTTTCCAGCCTCCAAATCCTGTAGCTCAGCGGGGCAACCACTGCCTTAGAGCACAATGAACCTCAGGACCTGTAGTTGGGTTTGGATGTTTCAGACTCCAGCCAAAATCCTCCATGTGAGAAACTGTTTCTTTGTAGTGGAAACAAGCCCTAACAGTAGAAGTAAGAGGCAAGATGGGGAGCAGCCTCAGAGGTGACTTTGAATTTGCTGTCTCTCATGACTTCCTGCATTTTGTTCTCCCGCTGCCCCACTATCTCTCCTTCCCATGGGTGGGGTTGGTTTTCCAGGGTTTCAATCTCCCTCATTTCCAGCAGTCCTCACATTTCATCTGCTCCCTAGCCAGTGGCCAAGTGGCAGAGCCTGTTGCCCCTCTGCCTGGCCGATGCTGGCATCCTTAGGTGGCTGCACAGTTGTGGCAGTGATGCTGAGGCTGATCTAGTGCGTGCAAAACCCGCTGTAAAACCTCCCCTCTCCCTCCTGTTTACACTGCCAAGTTTGCCTGGGGCTTCCAGGAGCCTTGGCAAAGTCTCCCCAGTCCCTCTCGTAGCCAACACCCATGCCATCCCTCAGCAAACTGATGATGGGAGACATCCAGCCTGTGATTCTTGCACATCCAGGATTTCCAAGGGGCTTGCTATGGGGATGATGAGCTCTGGCTCCTGGTGTTTTGGGGTCTGTTCCCCAGCACTGTGAGCTGCTTTTATTCAACCACTGCGTGCAACGCTGCCAGGCCATGTTGTTTCAGAGCAGCAGATATGCTTCCCATTGCCAGGCTCTTCCAGGAGCATGTCCAGGTGCTTCCATGCTCCACATCGGTGGGACCTCCCTATGTAGAGTAGGTGCAGACTGCACCCCTGAGCCTGGGGTGCCTCGTGGCTCCTGGTTACCCTGGGAGCAGGTTTTGGTGGTGCAGCATGGCTGGCACAGGGGTGGTGTGGCCACTACGGGGGTGGTGTGGCCAGGCTGGGGGAGGTTGGTCCCGTGTGTCGCCCCTGGGGGTGCGCAGGGAATGCTCTGACCCCGCGCTCGCTGCGCTGTTGCCATGGAGATTGCGTGTGCTGTTGCTAGGCAGCTGAAGCATCCTGGCTTGCACACTGCAGTGCCACGAAATGCTCAACTTTCCTCATTCCTATCTCCCTTCTGTGATCTTGCAGATACGACTCCTTTGGCTCTTACCCCACTTCATTCAGTTGCACTGCTGCCATTTCTTGATGTTAACCCTATAAACCCTAAAAAGCCCGCATGGTGCTGCAAATAGGGTTTATGGCAGTGAATTCAGGGCTGAAGGAGTTAAAGTGGTTGGGGATAGACTACAGAGGAAATGATTTCTAGCAGATAAACTACTTTAAATGTTCTGTCATTCATGGAAGGGGAGGTTTGTGGATGCAGTCTTTTGTTCCATCACTGATGGTTTAGATGAATAAAAACACAGCCTAAAATGCCACTGCAAGGTAAGAAAATCAGCTTGAATGAGCCTAATTAATCTCTTTGGTTACAATATATATTTAGTTTTTTTAGTGTCCTCTGCTTGCATTTGCTGATTTTGATGTGGCATGTGAATGATAATTCAGCTGTGAAGCCTGTCGTGTACCGTATTTGACTTATTTGGCTTGAATAATAAAGATATCAGCCTGTATTCTTGGAGTATACTGCATTAATCAGACTTGCAGGAATGATCACATGGTACTCTATCGCCTTTCCCTGTTAGCTGCTGCTTGTCAGCAGCTGGCTGAGCTGTAGGCTGCAGGCCAGTATCTGCATACCCTTTCTCCTCAGAATATTTCAAATATACTGTCTCGTCATTATGCATTTTGCTGCAGTTTGACAATCTAAATGGTCCTCCTGCACGTAAAGAAGATTATTTTAAATTCCAGAGCATTTGTGTAGTTGCTAGGCCATGTATGCATTTGAAGAATTCAGGTAGGCTCTCTGTTTTATACATCAGTGTGCTTGGTTTTTGTTCTCACAAGGTTTTTGCTGTGTAATGTCAGTCAGCTCTACAGTTAGTCCTTCAATGTGCAGATATTTATTGTGTTTTAAAATCTCTACCCTGTACATGGGGAGAAGTGCTTGAAGGGTACGATGCAGGTAACGGGAGCTAACTGCATGATGAAGTGCAAAGCTGGATAATTGATTATATCTCGCACAAATTTCGTAGCCTTGCAGCCAGAAGCAGCAAGTACAGCGTGGCTATAAATATAAACCAGAAACTGTTCTGTTTAAAAGGGTCTTTGCTATTTTTGGTTCTGGATAATCTGACAGATGCCTCTTCAAGATAAAATACTGATGGTGACAGAGAAAATTGATGCTTGGATTGTACACAGGATTATATTTTATGCTGCTGCAGAGTATGCATGTCTTTTTCATGATCTTGTAGCAGCAGAATTCCTTATGAATTGCATTTAAAATAAGAATATTGTTAAGTTTGTTGGGGTTGGTTTGTTGTTTGCAAACATTTGAGGAACTGTGATTGTTAGAATATAAAATTAGCACCTTTTATTTGATATTGGTTCTGCTTAATATTGCTTCTGCCCCCTCTCCTCCTCCATCCCCACCCCCAATATAACTCCAGCCTTATGCGAGTACTGAGGTCTATTAAAACCATAACAGATTTTTGAAGACATGAAATAGAACTTCTACCCTCACTAACAGACTTAATTATTTTTCTGTACAATAAAACAATTTGGGACTTGAAAAAATTCTGGTCAGTAGTTGTGGGGGAGGGAGTGCCTCACTTTTAAAAAAAATTTTTTTGCTTAGTGTGTTCAGTTCTTATAAGTTGTGTTATGAAGTTGTCCAGATAAAATAATTACAATGTTGCAACAGCATTAGGCATCACTTTATGATGTTTGTCTGTATATAATTTTTGTACTGTATCTTAAAAGTACCCTTTCCTTTTTGGTTCAAAAGAGTTGATTGCTTGACCAAGTATGTAACTAGAGGAGATGATGGATTCTTTATATACTCGGTGAGAATTCTGTACCAAATATTTTAAAATTAAACTTTCTAGCCTCAGATTAAATATTTTTAACATGATTTCTGCCTGTTGTTAAGCATTTAAAATGTTGGCAATTTCCATTATTTTGTGATTTGGTGATGGGTTCTGTGTGTAAGTGAGTGGTGTCAAAAGAAGTAAAAGCAGGTACAGGACAACCCCCTGCCCCCCACAAGTCCTGATTCCAGACATGAGGGCTGGGGAGGTACCGGCTGACTGTGTGTATTTCTCCTGTTGTGAAGTGCAGTATGATGCTGTCTGAGGGAAAAGATTTTGCTGGAAGACCAGATAATGCTGTGTAACTGCTGTTGTCATAGGGCTGTCAGGAGATGCTTGGAATCTTGACATCGCTGAGTGTTGGCAGTAAATTAAGGTGCAAATGGGCCCCAAAGTTACTGTGCCACGTACTGTGCCCGCAGAGTTGTTTGTATTTCAACTGGTTGGTTGGGTCCTATTCTTAATTGAGTGAAACTCTCAATGAGAATGAGAAAAAAAAAGGGATGTTTTAAAAATTGTGCTCTAAAAGCCTTAGCTGTTTTTCATTGGCTTTCCTAGACATCTTGGGCCAGGAAGACACCTACTTTGGTGGAAGTAGGAAGGAATGGTCAAATGCTGATTACACACCCATTAGGCTTATTAAATTACTTGTCATCCTCTCTGAGACTTGATTTGAAAATAGCATTAACATTTGATGTGCAGACTTGCTAGACATTTTCTTTTAAATTTTCTGCACTGGTAGGGCTGGGTTTTCTGTATAGCAGCATTTAAATGGCATTTATTTTATTAGACATTTCCATGGTGTTTTGTTAAGGTTGTATCTTCATGTTGATGGTTTTTGTTACGGTGTGATTATTCTCATGCCCATGGCTATTTTAGATTTCGATGGGATTAGAACATATCTTGCAAAATAAAGAGGAATAAAGGGTCTAGTTGAGCAGTGGGGTGGAAGTTTCCCTCCCATGGGCTCCTGAAAGCAAAGTGGATGTAGCAGCAGAGGGCACTCTTCTCTGGCCTTTGGGCCCGTGCTCCATGGTAGCCCCACACTCTTCCATGTGCATAAAACACAGGCTTGCACTTATGTCTCATCTTGACCTTAACCTGAAGCAGGTGCTCATTGCCTGTTGCAGGAGCAGGGCTGTTTGCATCTGCCAGTGCAGCTACAGGGCTTGGGTACCCAAGTGTCTTGAGGAGTGGTGAGCCCAGTGCTCATGCAGACCCATGCATGACATTTCTATATTCTGCTTTTTTTTTTTTTCCTGCCTCCACACTGGGCGTTAAAGACCTGCAGGACTCCCCAGATGGGTGGTGGGGGCTGTGGCACCCTGATCCCATGCCAAGAGGCATCCCTGCAGTCTGGCTGCCTGAGTGGCCCCAGCAATTTCAGTTTGATGCAGCCTTCTTCACTTCCCTGGCAAAATGGTGCCAGCTGCCCCACTATCTGTGTTAAGCAGCCGCTGGACCTCTCTGCAGAAGTGTCTCACTTAAGGGCTGTAAGTGCCCCTGATGTGGTGTTTGTGAAACATTTGTAAAGCCCTTTGGGATGAAATCTTACCCCTGTGGTTACTGGCTGGATGAAGGGAGCCTTAAGCCTCTGAAAAAATAGGGGGTAAATCCACTGAATAATCTCATAGGGTTGGCCAAGCTTGGCTTATCTTCCTCTTGGGAAGAAGCTAGTATCTCCTGAAAAACTTTGATTGCTTGTAAAGCAGGGGTTAACGGAGCTAAGCCCCTTCTCAGACCATACGGGCTTCTGTTTCTGTGTGATACTGGTCGGGCCCATTTTGTTGCTGATTTTCTGCGCCATCTTCATAAAACCCCAGAGCTCACGTACATTTGGTTTATAATTGGAGGTGAGATCGTTTGTCAGCTGTGCTTTTATGCTCTCCTGCTGACCGCGCTGTCGTAAGATGACTTTGCATGTGAAGCCATCGGGAGGATGGTGCGCTTGGCCACGAGCAGTACTCCTCGTTTGGTATCTTCAGCCCAGATTTAGCTCTCTAGTGGCAGTACACAAGTGCATTTTCTTTTCCTTTGTAGCCATGCCTTTATCTTTCGGGGATATTACTTGGTATTCTTCACAGCGAGCTGGTGTCTGTCTATTTCTGCTACACCGCCCACCACGGCATCGCAGTATTTTTAACTTCATCTTCTCTTCCCCCATCCACCGAGCAAAACTGAGAACGCTACAGGAAGGAAAATGAGTCTCTCAAAGTGAGCTGGCTATGAAGAGAGGAAATGAAAGCCACGGATGAATAGAAAGCAAATTCAGAATGAATGTGAAGCATTCGGGTACCGTGGTGCGTGTGGAACCTCTCACCTGCTGATCCCCAATGCAGCAGCAACATCAGGTGGAGTCTCCTGGGAGCAGGTGATCATCCCCTGTATCTTTCAGCATTGAGTTTGCTGTACCTATAAGCATTTCATGACTGAGTTTAGCTGCACAACTGGATCAGCCCCCAGGGATTATGACACCTAAGCTTCTAATTTCATTGCTGCCAAATGAAAAACTGAATAGCCCGAATTAGTGAAGAATTCTGGTTTTGATATGATTCTGCAAAAATCAGTGCTGGCAGCAGTTGCCTGTCAAACACCTGCTCTGACTTTGACTGCAGCATTCTGCTCTCTGGTGACCAACAATGGGGCACAAGGAAATGGAATGGAGCTGCATGAATGAAGTTGAATGAAGTTCAAATTGGACATTAGGACAAAGTTCTTCACTGAGAGGGTGCTGGGCCACTGGAACAGGTTTCCCAGGGAAGTGCTCATAGCACCAAACATGTCAGAGTTCAAGGAGTGCCTGGACAATGTTCTCAGGCGTATGGTTTAGTTTTAGGTAGTTCTGTTAGGAGCAGGGAATTAGACTCGATGATACTTATGCTTCTTTTCCAACTTGAGATATTCTATGATTCTGTGATTTCATTGCTTTCATTTTAGGTACCTCTAGGGTAGGTGGTGTATTTATTAGAAAATAGTATAAAGGGCAAGCATGATCATTTTGTGAAGGGAGGCATTATATTAAAAGGCAGGTGGCTTTTCCTTTCCCCTTCCCCAAGAAACAGCAAGATGATTTATCAAAGAGACAAAATGCTGGTGCTCTGAAGGGAGGCAGGCCTGTCTCCCGTGGCTTTTCCTGCTGAAAATTCCTAAGAAGAAGGAGGCCTTTTAAATAATCCTCTTTTTCAGAAGTGCAAATGCAGCTTGAATAGACAAGCAACTCCAGGATGCTGTAGGTGAAGTGACAGCAGACATGGCTTCACTAAGGGCAGATTGTCCCCCAAAAATATGGTGGCCTTCTGCGATGAGGTTACAGCATTGGTGGATAAGGAAAGAGTAACTGATGCCATCTACCTGCATTTGTGTGAAATGTTTGACACTGTCCTACACAACATCCTGACTCTAAACTGAGGCATGGATTTGACAGATGGACCACTTGAGGGATAAGAAACCGGCTGGATGGTGACACTCAAAGAGCTGTGGTCAACAGCTTGGTGTCAAAGTGGAGACCAGTGGTGAGTGCTGTGTGGCGTTCCTCAGGGGTCAGGATAGGGACTGGCAGATATTTATTGGCAACACAGATAGTGGGACTGAGTGCACCCTCAGCACGTTTGCTGGTGACACCAAGCTTTGTGGTGCAGTTGACACACTGGAGAGAAGGGACCTTGACAGGCTTGAGAAATGGGCCCGTGTGAACCTCATGAAGTTCAACGAAGGCAAGAGCAATGTCCTGCACCTGGGCCGGGGCAATCCCAAGAACACAAAAGGTGTCCCTTCCCATGGCAGTGAGGTTGGACCTAAACGATCTTTAAGGTCCCTTCCAACCCAAACCATTCTATGACTGTAACAACAGAAGCAGATTGTAGTTCTTTGCTACAAGAAATATGATTATATTGATGAGTAAGAAGCATCAAGAGAGTTGCCAAAAGACTGTTCCAGTTTCTATAGGAGTGTAGCTTTCGTGTAGAGGTGTATTGGTCTTGCAGCACTACGGAGAAATGGAACAAATTGTTGTTGCAAGTTGGTGACTCTGACCTTACAGACCTGGTTTGGGCTGGAGGGAACCTTAAAGATTATCTAATTCCAACCTCCCTGCCATGGGCAAGAACACCTTCCACTAGACCAGGTTGTTCAAAACCCCATCCAAACTCTCCTTGAACACTTCCAGGGATGGGGCACCCACAGCTTCTCTGGGCAATCTGTTCCAGGGCCTCACCACTCTAAGTAAAGAATTTCTTCCTGATATCTAATCTAAACCTGCCTTCTTTCAGTCTGAAGCCATTCCCCCTTGGCCTATCACTACATGCCCATGTAAAAAGTCCCCCTCCATCTCTCTTTTAGCCCCTTTGAGTACTGGAAGGTCTAAGGTCTCCCTGGAGCCTTCTCCTCTCCAGGCTGAACAATCCTAACTCTCTCAGTCTGTCTTCATAGGAGAAGGACTCCAGCCCTTGGATCATCCTCATGGCCCTCCTCTGGACTCACTCCAACAGGCTATATCCTTCGTATGCTGGGAGCCTCAGAGCTGAACACAAAACTTGATAAAAATACGTTGTGGAGACAGAAGTTTTGGATTATCTGCAGGAATTGGCAAGTGTAGTTGTTCACTTTGCAAATGTGAATATTCCATATGATAAATCTCATCAGGGAAAATGCATGTGCCTGGGGGGCAAGTTATGGTTCCTCTTAAGATCTCTAATATCCTTTGCATCCTTCTTCACTTCAGAGTTCACCATTTTGTGACTGAGAGGCTAAATTTTTTTTTCTCCACCTGAAACAAACTTGTACTAAATTAAAAAAGGAGGAAAAGGAACTAGTTCTGCATTTTTCTTTTGCTGGAGGTGGTTGCCTCAAATCTGCCCTTTGATATTGGAAATTGATTTTAGATCCTTGGGGTTTGGACAGTTGTTATTTATCCACACAAGGCACACACCCTGAGGAAATGTTGCTTCCTTAAACAGCAGATTGAATCAAATGTTTTTGCTGACATATTTTTCCCTGTGACAACTGACACTGCAGTTGCCACATATTTCAGTGGTTTAGCACAGAGACATTCGAAGAGGAGAGAAATGCTTCTAAGGAAGTAATGTGAGAATGCTGTTGCTGGGAATGAAGATAAGCACGTACTATTCTCATAGTGGCTACGTTGTGATATTTCTCCTGAAGAGGAAAATAGCTAGAGATCCTCTGTGAGAGATGGTGGAGTCAGATTTGGCCAGATTTTAAGGGGAAAATATTCTGATGCCTGAGTGTATAATTTCCAAATATAAATATGGAAGAATCCAATATTCATTGGATTGGAGGAGCTCCACTATGTATGTTAGGAGGAAATTTCCAGTCACATTAAAACCATTGTAAATTGTCTGTGGTGTGTGGCTGAAACATGGGGCTGTCTGTGGAAGCATGGAGTGTTCCCATATTTTCTCAGGTCAAACTGTACACCCTACAGAGCACCAGTCTCACTGGTGCCAAAGGCTTGGTTCAGCTACCTGAGATCTTCTACAGTGTAATTAATTTCCAAAACCAGGGAATTTCCTCTCCGTTCCCCTTGCCTTCTAGGCATGGTAACCTGTTTTTGCATTCTTTTGTTGTCTCTCT
Source organism: Oxyruncus cristatus (assembly GCA_013399855.1). Taxonomy (NCBI): domain Eukaryota; kingdom Metazoa; phylum Chordata; class Aves; order Passeriformes; family Cotingidae; genus Oxyruncus; species Oxyruncus cristatus. The sequence goes on along the minus strand of VXAY01004929.1, from coordinate 530,725 downwards.
CATCTCCAAAATATGTTTACCCCCTCTCCTTTTTTTAACCAACCTTGTAGTAATATTCACAAACAAGAAGTGGCTGCTGTTGTTTAATCCAGACACACTTTTCAGAACTGAAGGTAGTTATCAAGACACATGGAAATTGATGTCAGTCTTTAAAATGAAAACATAAACGAGTACAGATGGTTTCTTTAAAGAACAGAATTCGTGATAATTTTTAAAGCCACCTATGGGCATCTATTAGAGCAAGTCATTCTCAGTCCTGGCTGCGTTTTCTAAGCCTTAGTATAAAGTCTATAAAGATTTGAAGCACTTCGGGTGATTTTTCATGGAAAACAGCTGCTACCTACTATAAACCTGCAGTTCCAGGTTTATAGGGGTGGATGCTTGATTTTACTATCCTGGTGTCTTCTAAAGATCCCTGTCCCTGCCCTTAACTTCAGCTACATGACAGTGTGGATGTCCAACTTACCTTTTGCCTTTTCTTGTGCAGCAGGGGCAAATGGATCGAATGTCTGGTCTTGTTATTTATGCTATTCCTTTCTTTGTTGCAGCTAGTGTAGGGGAAGGTGAGAAGACTGAAAAGTCTGAGAAACAGCACATTTCTTTCCATCTAGGTGCAAGGAAAGCAAAGATGAGCTCTGAAGAAGAAAGGAAGTGGCCTGGGTGAGAGAAACGTAGAGGAAAACTTTCCCAAGCAGAAGATGCACGAAGCGGATGGAGTTGATGTTGCAAAGTGCCATGAAATTTGGGGGATAATGGCCCAGCAGAGATTGCTACGCTGGGCCCGAGGATGATGGCTCTGTTTCACAGATGTAGAGTTGAGGGTTTGAATCTGAAACTGAATGTGGATAAAGCTATTCCATTCTTCTTTGGGGAAAATACACATTTTGATACTTAGTTTTAATATGATTGTTTCGTTGTGGACGGGTCAGCAGTGTGGTGTCCCCCTTGTTGGTTCAGGATGGGAAGGCTTAAACTGGGATTCTACTTTGTCCGATTCTGGATTACTTGGGATGAAAAAGTGTTCTTGCAGTCATACAGGGTTGGTTTTCAATCCTGATTGTCCACATCCTAGGCAAGTGTCTTAGGCATTTAGCTACAGAGCATGAGAGATTGTGCTGTCTCTGGGGAAACTAATATATTTCCATAAAATATCTATCCTAGTGCTGTTGTAGTGATCGTGATCTAGGGATATAAATGAGACAGTGTATGAAGGGAGAGAGAATGTATTTTATTAAACCAACTTCTATAACTTGCAAAACGAGGCAAGATTATGGTTACACAACCCTTTACACATCTGCAATGAAAGTTTCAAACAAAGAAATTAGGAAAATATGAAAGCCACCCAGAAGAAAGGTAAATCTCTGAAGTAAAACCTCTGCTTTTCTTTTCACTGAAGTATAAATTGTTAGCAGTAGTATAAAGCCTCAGACTAGTTTCCCATTAAATTTATCCGTGGGAGGGAAGGAAAGTGGGGAAAAGCCAAGCTTAAGGGAAATAAAAGGAGAAAAAGACAGTAAAAATTTAGGGAAAAAGATGATTGAAACTTTTTTCCCAGACCAAAGGAGGAGTTTGTATCAAAAAGCTTGTCCTTTCCTCTGACTCTAAGAGTTGTCTAATAAAAGAACTATTCCTGCCACCTTTGCCTCCACAGATTGTCTTTGCTTGATGAGACTGCACTTTTTGATGCCATTTGATGTAGTTACCACTGTTCTGCCCAGCCATCACATCTTGGCTGCTCTTTGGCAAGGGGCTGTTTCTTATAAAGTGGCATTAAAATGGAAGTAATAGATAAGACTCTTTTTGACATCCATTGCAGATTATTTGAGATCAAAGTCACATTCTCATTTTAATTGGGGAATGGAAATATAAGAACCATATTTCAAAAATGAAGAAAAATTCCTTTCACATGGATCACATTTTCACAAGAGCATGTATCTGCTCTGATTAGTCCAGGGAGGAGGACCAGCTGGATGCTATTTATGTAGAAAATTTGCCTTTGTCTTTAAAGGCTTACATAGACGTGGAATACTTGAATTATTTGAAGGTTTATGTTTGCTTTTCAGTGCTAAAGAATGTGGCAAATGTGATGCTAAACTTGTCCATGTGCATGGCAGAATGGAGGGAGCAGGCATTTTGACTCTTAACATTGTAGAAGCTGCTATTTTCTTATATGTATGATTTTTCAGTGTGTCAGTTGCATCGAGTTAAAGGAAAACAAACAAATAGATGAAGATGTCTTCAACAGGAACACAGTAAAACTGGCAGGCTGCAATATCTCCTGTGGGATTTCTACATCATCAGTAAGACGTATCAATCAGTACATGTTAGCAATTGACAGAGCAATATAGGTAGGTGATGGTCAAAGCACATACACAAGAGGGACAAAGTCAAGAAAAAATACACTTTTAACCCAGAAGGATGCTGTTAGAGCAAATGAAATGCATTTTGCTCGTGACCCTGACACCAGAGAAAGAGGTTCTTGCCTAGAGCCTGTGCCTTAGGTCACACGCTACTGTAGTGCTTGGGCATAAGTAAGTGCATGTCCCAGTTAAGCCAGATAATTGCACCATCACTGTTTGTCCTTTAAAAATAGAGAATACAGCCCAAGCTTCACCATGCTTTAAAGCAAGTAAGGCAGTCTGTTGAGTCAAATGTAGTGCTGTATGGTGCAGCTGGACTGGTCCTGTTATGGTATTGGGACATTTCTGTTGCAACAGGAACAGCAAAGGATTTAGGACTTCTAGGTACTAGTAATATAAAGGATAGGGAAAAACCCATCACACCTTTGGAAAGGGATCGCTCTCAAAGCTTGAGGATGACACTTCAAAGACCGTACTGGCTTGTTAGGCAAGATTATTAGTACTAATAGGAGGTAATGCATTCATTTCAGTAGCTCCCCTATAGCAATTTTTAGCTGCTCTGTACAACTAATGGTATTTTCAAAGCTCACTCAGACAGCACAAGCTCATTAAACAAAGATAGGCATTTATTTAAATGATTTATAAAAGTGAAGTGTGAAAAGGAGAAGAAAGAAAACGTGCTATTACAGAAGAAGGTGAAAGTGAAGTACCTAGAGGGTACAGCCCATGTAAGGTATGTAGGTAATTTTACATGAAGACAGTCTGATTTGTTCTGGAAGATCCTGACACTGCTGACCAAGATGTAACAATATCCTAGTTTTGAAGGTTGAAGTGAGAGGAAATCAATTCTGAAATACGATGTGATTTCCTAGAACAGAGACTTACGAAGCAGAGGGGTTGTTCGGAGGGGACACAGCACACTTGGCATCACCTCAGCTCCCACTGCAGTTCTGCTCCTTTCAGGTACAGTTTTCTTCCCCCAGAAGAAAATCACATCTGTGCCTGCAAGTACACAATCATTGGGTGTGGGTGTGAGCTCAGTCTTTGCAGCTTCCCACGTTCCCTCTGAGCTCCAGGCACACTTGTATGGCTCTGGGTCTGCGTCAGGATAACCTTGTTTGCCAAATACTGGGGATTTCAGCTGGCTGCTCTTGTGTGTGTGGGTGAGGGGAAAGCAAGGGGTCAGATAGGGACCAGTTTTCCCTGTAGATGCACAATTTGGCTCCTGAGGTCTGGAATGTGTTTTGCTTTGCTTTTTTGGTTTATTCTGTCTGAAGTATCTGAGGTCGGTCTGGCTGTCCAGGCAATGCCGAGGATGGCAGCACCAGCTCAGGGCTCAGGCAGGAGCTGGGCAGCCACTGCCTTGCTGCCACACACAGGGATTGCCACCTTTGGGGTCCCACCACGCTTGGAGAACCTGCTGCAACTTTATTTCTTGGGACTTTCCCCCACCACTTTCTCCAGTATGTGTTGTAATCCAAGTACAGCACTCAGCTGGTCGTGCTTGGCCAAATTAAAGTGTCTGGTCCTTTCTCAGGACCTCTGAGGTTTTAAAAGCTTTATAGTCAGATTGCATGCTTGTAAATTACATGTGTTTAAATTAAAAGAATTAATCTGTAAACTCAGTCAGGTCTTTTAGTTGTTTCTCAGTATTTTAAAAGGCCTTTTGGTGGGTACCGTGAGTAGAAACTTGAATTTTAAGAATTCCTTTTGAGACGTCCTGATTTGTATTGAGTCCATCTGGGAGAGGAGCTCTTGAGAAAATCCAAAGCAAGGGAAGCAAAACCCTACTATTGCATAGCTACAGTGGGAAAAATGCACACCATACTGCAGCTTTGCACTTGTGGTTTAAGATGATGATGAGCAGAAAGCATATTTCCAGGGCTTTCTGTGTTGAGCAGATTACTTAAACCTAGATTCCTTCAGATGTCTGAGCTCAGCCATGGAAGCATTAAGTAAAAAAGTCTTAGACTTTTCAGACTGCTCACTGAAACACATTATTAAACTTTAAAGAAGGCAATGAAGCAAGGATTAGATGTAGCTGGGTGTGGAAAATAGCTGTGGAAACAGGTGTTGCTTGTCGGTTTGAGTTTTACTTCGATGTTCAAGCAAGATGAGGCAAGTGGGGACAGAGCTGGTGAGCAAAGGGGGCAGTGCAGGTGCACTGAGTTGGCTGGAATTGCAGCCTCTCACACCTTTGCTTGCTGCAGCCCCTAGAAATGTGCGTCACTGGAAGCCATCCATCCGGGAACAAGGGCCAGAGGGGTCATCTGGGTTTTGCTGGTTGATGTTTGGTGTGCAGACTCTAGTCCTGAGTCCAAAATTTTTGTAAATTTGAGAGGGGATCAAATCTGACGGTTGTGCCAGAGAGCTGAGGATTTGTCTTTAATGTTTAGGTTCAGCACAGGTGCTGCCAGACGTGGTCCCTGTGTGCCTGCACACACGGGGCACAGCGCCCCAGACCGCGAGCACTGCAGCAGAGTACCTGCCAGGGGCTCTGCCTGCTCCTGGCTGAGGGCAGCCCTGGGCCAGGGCTGCAGTCTCAGGGGGCAGGACAAATATGAAGTGCAACAAGGGAAGGTGCTGGATTCTGCACCTGATGCCAGATTCTGCACCAACCCCAGATGTCCATACAGACGGGGGAATGAGATGCTGGAAAGCAGTGCCATGGAAAGGGACCTGGGGGGCCTGGTCAATGGAAAGCTGAATGTGAGTCAGCAGTGCCCTGGCAGCCAGGAGGGCCAACCGTGTCCTGGGGGGCATCAGGCAAAGCATTGCCAACCAGTCGAGGGAGGGGATTGTCCTGCCCTGCTCTGCACTTCTCTGTGGTGACCAGTGACCTGAGGGAATGGCCTGAAGTTGTGTCAGGGGAGGTTTAGGTTGGATATTAGAGAAAGGTTCTTCCCTCAGAGGGTGGTTGGGCACTGGAACAGGCTTCCCAGGGAAGTGGTCACATCACCAAGCCTGACAGAGTTCAAGAAGTGTTTGGATGATACTCTCAGGCACATGGTGTGACTCCTGGGAATGATCCTATGGAGGGCTAAGGGTTGGACTCAGTGATACTTGTGGGTCCCTTCCAACTTGGCATATTCTGTGATTCTGTGACATAGGGGCTGCAGACCAGTGACGTGATTCACAGCTCTGTGGGGCCAGGGGGAAGGTCGTGTTGTGAGGCTGGTGAGAAGCTGGTCTCTGTTGCTGTCTGCAGGCTGCTTTCGCTGCAGTGCGTGTCCTCCACGCCATGAGTGTGGCTGCACTTGTCTGCCACAGCACACACCCTCCTCCAGAGGTTTTCCTTGTTGTCTCCTCCCCCTCAACATGGCAATATCCAGCCAGCAGCCCATGTCAGTGGGGTGCCTCAGCCTCCTGCAGGCTGTGGGAACTCCCCCCCTTTGCTCTACGCAAAGTGCTGAGCAAGATCAATCCTGTGGCTTTTCCCAGGCAGAGGTACTATTTGACAGTAATTAAAATGAGCAGAGATGTTTTCATCCATAAATGTGAAAAAAAAGGGAGGTTACTTAGTGGTATGTGAAAAGCAGAAAATGGAGGTACAGGGTGTCCCAAATCGTGAGAGTGGCACTGATGAGTGAGATCCAGGTGATGCTCCACTGGTCTCTCTTGTCCAAGGATGTCTTCCCTCTGAAACATGACATGTGTGTACATATTCATATGCATACTTACTTTTGTGTGTTTATTTCTACATTGTTGTGCAAATGAAAACCATCTTCAGATTAAAATGAAAGCATTTGTACTATGTGAGCACTTTCCTCGAACTTTCCCTGGCGGGGTTGTGAGAATAGAGGGTGGAGACAATGACACTTCGTTTTGATTTCTAGCCCAAGTGATTCAAGTGTGCCTTCTAGACAGGAATTATTCGTATTTGTCCATTAGATTTGGCAAGAAACTGCAGGTTTGTTTACACTACTGCAATTAAAATCTATTTGTCAGCTACACTTAATGGCAGAATGTGTGGGCTTTTACATATATATATATATCTAATTATATATAGTCATATTTAGGCAGAAAGCAAAGAATTATTTTTTTTCATTAGTACGTGATTTTAACAGGCAACAGAGAAAGGGAAAATGGAGGTAAACTTGGACAGTGTCAGGTCAGAAGATCCAAATCCCAAATAGCCACGGGAATATGACTGAGAAGGCCTATTCAAAGAAAAGCACATGAAAATTATTGTCAGCTGTTTTAAAGGTAAATATCAGATAAATACTCTCTTTGTAATGGTAATCATGCGGCATATCCTATAATAGTTAATAGTTAATAATAATAATAATAAATGTTTTGATGAGCACAGAAAGCCCAGAACACTTTAAAGATCAGTCATCAGTAAAGACCCAGCATTCTTGCAGAATTGTTATAATTTATCCCTAGTTTGCTGTTAGTAGGAAAAATGAGGTTAAATGACATGCCAGAGGTCAGATTCCAGATTAGGTATAAAGCTGGGAATAGGCATAATGACTCAGACTCTTTGAACCCATAGCCTTGAAACAGAAAGACAGACTTTGCCTTTTTGAGAATTCAGATTCAGGATCACTCCTCAGAAATCTGGTTGACTTCTACTTTTTCCTTTTTTCCGCGGTGGAAATTAGCCCCACTTTCAAACCACGAGAGGATAAGTAGTGCTGTGAATGCAGTTGTGCAGATGTCTGTGTTGGGCTTCATTTCTCCTAACTCTGAATGTCTACATCCCTCCTGGTCCCTGTAGGCTCCTTGTGTATTCAATGGAGAGAAAAAAGTGCTGCTACCGTGATTCATCTGACCTGTTTTAGCCACCTACTTTAGGAGTAAATGAAGCATGCTCTAGAAACACTTTTATTTCTTCCAATTTTAAGGGAGTCTAAATGAAGAACTGACACTTAGAGGTTGTCTGGACTGGGCGAGGGGAAGCACAACTCAGAAGAGTGTAAGCAGCTCCGGTATGTCCTCTGGCTCAAATTGTGGCTTACAGGAGTTTAGCTCTTTTATAGTGGGATTTTGCATGTGGCACTTTATCTTCTTTACCTGAGCTTCTGGCCCCTGTGTTTTAATGTCCATTAGATTCAATTCATTTTAGAGTACAGGCATGGGAATGGTTCAGGTACTGTCTCATTGACTTGGGCAAGACCACAGCTTTGAATTCAGTTTATTGCTTGAATGCATCCTTTTATTTCAGGAGATGGAGTAAACAAGCTTCCTTGTAAAGTGTGGTGTTAGTCAAGACAGAACTTGGCTTCTGATTGGGGTACAAGCAGAAAAATAGAGAATGGCTTCAGTGATACTTGGGCTGTTTGCCACATCTGATTGCACCTCTTCCAACAGGATCACCTACTGCCCTCTTGTAGGGAACACGTAGTGGTTGTATTCATTGGTATTCTGATTCTTACTTTATCCCCTGGGATTTTCTTGTTCTTTTTGTTTACTTCAAATTCTCCTTGAAACATATTTCAGATGCAGTGCCTGTGTTGCTCACAGAGCCATCCGAAGACCACTTTCACTGGGGTACCCAAGGCACTACTGCATCAGTACTCTCAGATTAATTTATCCCAAATGAAAGTGTGTGCCCGTATATATTCATACAGGCTATTTATGAAAGCCTTCTCTGTACGTTAAGTTGTATGATGTGCCTTGTGGTTTGCTGGCATTTTGTTGTGTTCTGGCTCTTTTAGGTACATGTAATAACACCTAAACCACAGAAATGTCTGTACTTAAGTGTCATGAAGCTTTCCACGGGAAAGATACATGTAAAAGGCCAAGGAGCTACCTGTTCCTGGGTAGTAAAACCTATCCAAATGAGGAAGAATGAAAATAGCTTCCTTCGTGATCCACCTGTCTGCCCCCTGGGATGCCAGAGAAGTCATTGAGAGAATTGCAGGGGATTTCGGAAGGTTCCTGGTGTAGTAAACACCTGAAACCTGGAAGTGGATATGTTAAAGTGTATCTGAGCTTCCCCTCATCAGTATATTACACTGGCAGTCTGTAACTTTTGTCATCTCAGTTGGGTGCTGTTGTCTTTATGCTTTTAATCAATTAGTTAATGAGGCTGGGATAGCTGACATTTTCCTGAAACCACTTGTTTTTCTGAAGTGTTTTGTTTTAAATGTCATCCTAGACCAGCCTGGTTCTACTGGTACAGTAGTTTGCAAATACTAGAAAGGAAATTCCCTTCAAGAAAATAATCTCTGTGCTCCTGTTTACGTCATCTTGTCAAAGTCTCGGATTGTTGTGTTTTGTGTAGAGTAGCTAGAGATTTTCTCCATGCAGTACTACTTTACTCCTGCACTGGCTCTGGCTTATAATTCATTAACCAGTGAAATAGCAGGGAATAATGAAAGCAAACAGCTTAAGCATGGAGCTTAAGCATGGTTTCTGAAAACTTGGGCAGATGGACCCATTTGATGCAATTTACATTTTAAATTTCTTTGTCACAGGGATAACTGGTAACTTTTTGTTTTAGAAGCTGAGCTCTGGGACAAGAAATCCCATATCCATTCTTACACCTGACTAAGCTTTTGCATCTCACTACCCTGAGCAATACTGCTGTGAAAAGTTGAAAAGTGCATGTGAATATCTGGAGCAAATAGTTTCACCAGCCGAGCCTATGTTGAACTAAAGGCTACAAATCATGTGTCCCAGGCGCTGATCTCTTCTTCCCCTGCTCTTGCCAGCTGCACAGTGACTGAACTTGTGTGTTTCCAGGGGCATGCTTCCAAATGTCTTAGGAAATATTAAGCAGAAGAATATGTAAATAATTTTAAATGTTTCTGTGCTAACATCGTTATCACAGTTATCAGGTGGTAGTTGCTGTCCCTTTTGGTAAGAGTGCTTTGTTTTTTAGCTTTTTGTTTAATTTAGGAAATCAGTTGATAATTATTTTCTTGCCAACTATGGCACGTGAGAGAATGAACTTCACAGTGAAATTTGACTATAATAAAACACATAATCTCTTTAACTTAGTTTTAAAGGAGGCAGTTGTTTAAAGCAGCTGGTTAAGTACACAGATGTTCTGGTTGAGGGCAACCCAATATTGAAATGGCATAATGTGGCAATAAACTCTCATTTTAAAATGAATGGCTGACAAAAGAAATATTTAGTTAAGCACTCTACCCTTAATTATAGTGGCAGATATTTTCCTTCTGGAAGCATGTGTTCGAAAGGTGCTGAACAACTGAGTCTTCTTTCTGGCAGAAAAATGCTGTGTTGCAGATCCTTAAGAAAGAAAAGATGCATTCACTGGCTTGCTGGGCTCAATTCCCCTCTCTGAGATTGCTGCCTAAGTCTGCAAGTGAAATGACAGTGGCTGTGCAAAGAGCCTTCATTCATCTACAGACATAAGAAGTGTTGTGAAGTCATGTAAGAAAAGAAAGCTGAAGGTAACATGCTTGTGTCAGGGTCCTGCTCCTCTACAGGGATTAGTAGGGTTGAATTTTTAAGCTGGGATGGAGATCAGCTGCCTCAGTGAGTTTCCTTGTGGAGACAGCTTTTGATCATAATATTTTACTCATCTTCATGAATGCCTGCCCAGTGAAGCATGGAAGTGTTGGGCTTTCTCTCCCCGCTGCAGCAGGAGAGGTCAACTTATGCAATTTCCTTGCACTTCATTTCTTTGAATTTGCACAGCTGCCCTCTTGGGATTGCAAAGTCCCTGGCCCTAGGGCCTGCCAGTTTTGGAAGCTTCTAAATGTCAAGTCTAATCTCAGTTTTCATTTTTAAAAAATACAAAGTTCCTTGACTTTTTGCTTGCAGAGAAAATGGAGCAATTCCCAGTCAGTCGGATGTTGGTGCCATTATGTTTCTGGGTATAAGGTAGGAGAGAATAAGATGTGAATATTCCATATTCCTATAACAATAAAATGAGGCATGGTGCCTTCAACTGCACCAGTTAAATCAGTTAAATAGTAACTTTCTTTTGTATCACAATGCCCCTGCTTTACACGTTCCCGTTCTCTTCTGCAGCCACCAGCATTAGGAGCTCTTTGTAGCCTGCCCTGGCCAGTCAAACACCATTTACCTGGTATTGCCTTGTTCCCAAGGTGAAAGTTCCCCACAGAAGACACCCAAGAGCCTATGGGAAAAGGGAGGATTAGGGAACCAGAGTAGCTGCCCCTGTGGGAGTAGAGTACAGAAGAGCAATTGTGAGTATTTTCCCATTCCCTCTCCTGGCTGCCCAATTTGAAGCCATTACTGGAATAAAGCCCCAGGAGTCTATACAGAAATAGAAGCTAGGTAGGTAAAGTTTAGTCTAGGATTGAAAGTAGAAAACCACTCTGCCCTCTTCTGTGGCCTCCCCTCTGTGAGTCTCCAAGGCTTCTTGCCTTGGTGCAGATCATTTTTTATCCATCCCTGAGCCCCTCCAACTGTTAGTTCACCACTTTTAGCCCCAGGGCTGTAATTTCTGCCTACCTTCCCTGCCCATCAGCTATCTGTCGTTGACCTAAAGTGCTAGTAAGACCCTCTGCAGCTGTCACTGGGGATGTAGTTGCCTGTGTATCAGTAGGCTGTTGTTTGATGCTCCCTGGCAGCGTGGGGTTATGCAGAGACTATGAAACTCATCTGGACAGAGAGCAGTCAGCTAAGCTGAACCTAGTATCTGCACTGACATGATCACAGCTTTATTAGTGCCACGATAAATTTTAACTGAGTTGTGTGCGCAGAACTTGAAGTCACAATTCTTGTTTGCTGGAGAGGCGCAGGGTTTGTCCTTCTGCCATCCTTGTCAGGGAAACAATTTGTCTTTCCCTTACCAGTGTGCGTCACCCAGTGTTGTTTTGATTAAATGCTTATATTTTCTAGAGTGCATCACCACAGAGAGACCCCTGTGTCTCAGTGTGTTGTAACCTTGCTGCCTGCTGGCATGGTCCTGGAGGCGCTGATAAGAAGAACCTTCTTCTAACAGTGTTGTGTCTTGGCCCAGCCTTTAGAGAGCATGAGGTATGTATGGCATGTAGGAGCTCTTCTCTGAGCTGGAAGGATGAAGGTAGAAAGCACTGAACTCGGCAACTTCACAATTTTAGTGCAGAACATTGTCAGATTTACTCTGATTCCCACGCCTGTTATAGAGACCTGGAGTCAGGATGGATTTCAGAAAGAAGATGGTGGGATGCGATGGGTGGATTGGTAGCAGGGCCTGGGGAGACATGGCATTTCTTAGGCTTGTGCTGAAACTGGGGTTACTCTGGGCAAAACAGATGCCCTGCCTGCAAAATGGGGTCTGCAAAATTGAGACTCCTGGGGTGTAAGCCTGCTAAAGTTGTGACACTCTTCTTTTGGAAACAATTCCTACTTAGGTGTTTTTCTTTTTGCTTGACCCTCCTGGACAAAGTTACATCTATATCTCTGTGTCACACTGTTTTATAATGCGATTTCCCTACAAAGCTGACCTGTGGCAAGAAGTGAGGATATATAGGCTTTAACACATTAATTCAGATTTAACTACCTTTCCAGGAAAATATTTAGAAGTACCTTCTCCAGATAAGAGGTTTTCTATTGCTAGATGTCTTGAAAATGAATGTGCTGCCTCGGGGCAAATGCAATATCTTCCCATTGCTCATAACATGGTTACTTTAAATCTTCTGCCTTTATTGAGAAAATTGTCATCCTTGTTGAGGATCCCTCCATTAGTGTATCAGGAAGGCTGCTACTAGAGAAGTAGATGAGTCATGTGAAGCCTTGTGTCTGCTAGTGCATGTTTGCAAACCTAATTTTAGTCAGTCTACTCTGTTCTCCTCTGCCAAAATTAGATAACATTGTTACAGCTATGCAAGTGTTTAAATGAAAAAAATTCTCCTGATAAATATAATTAGGAAAAGCGGTTCCCTTTAGCTGTGTTTAGCTGTATTCAGTCATGAGTCACAAATACATCCTGGTTTGGTTGTTTTTCAAGGTACCTAACTTTTGGGTTCTAAGACTTCTCTCAGACCCACTGGCTGCATCAGGCTTTGTGCTGCATCCTTGACTGTACGTGCATCTAAATTTGTGTCTGACATTTCCTGTGTGCTTAAAAGTGATTGTTACTACTAGTGTGTCCTGCATCCATTAGATTGGTATTTGAGCACCTCTTACTAATGAACCTAACTCCTTTCCCCTGGGAAGTAGGAGATCTAATCCTGGTAGTCTTGCTCTCCAGCTGATCAGTTGGCCTCCATGAACTTGGTGCTAGGTGAGAAAAGTTGGATTCAAATCAGGACATGGACCCCAGTTTAACAGAGGAGTTGTGTGTGTACTTCATTTCAAAGCATGTGCTTTAAAGCTTTTTGATAACTTCAGGCTTAAACATGTCTTCAGTTCTTTATCAAACTGCATTTAGCTAATTTACAAAGTTATGCCTCTGTTGGACTGTTTTGCTAGTTTGGAGTCCTGCTTTAGGAATCCGATCTGGGGAAGTTCACTAGTGCTGAGGTTTGGTGATAGAGGCTGGGTAGGCACACTTGTAGATCCGGATGGTTGGTGGAATTTTGTGTTTGCTTTCAGAGATGTGCTTCTGCCAAAGTCCAACGCTGTGAGTAAACAAACACCCTGAAGAGTTTGTTGCTGTGGTAGGTGAGAGAAAAGGGGGAATGGGAGACAGACAGAGGTGTTTGTGTGGTCACAAACTGAAGTGAGTATGGACTGGGACAGGAGCAGAAACTGATATGAAACATCAACGAAACACATCCGAAAAGGAAGAAAGAAACTGATAGCCTTTGCAAATTGACTATTAAATGCTACATCTGATGCCATTGCAATGGGCTTTTTGTCGTATTAGTTACTTCTGATTAGATTTGTGAGATGCACTAGATGACAACAGTCTATTTAAACATCTATTCATATTTGTGCTCTAATGTGTTTTAGAGTCCTATGTGTATTATATTTGGAGTTGTGAGGACACACAGCCTCTGTTCTTTCTTCCTGAAACGCTCGCTCTGATCTTCCAGCCTTGTCACCTTGCTCCTGGGATCTCCTTACCTTTTTGTCTAAAAAGGACCAGACGTGGAGTCTCTGGACTTTGGTTTCTGTCCAGATGCTTGTGTTGGAGGAATGGACCTAGGTTACAAAATCTTCTTTGCAAGATGAGACTTCTTGCTCCTTCCTCATCTGTCTGACAGCAGGGATTATGTCAGAGCAAGGTGTGCTGCCTGCATGTGGAAAAGGTAGCTATCTCCAAACTGCAGCAAGTGAATGCAGTGGTTAAAGAGAAGCAACAAGAGTGGCCTGTCCCCTTGTGTGCAGCCTGCATGGGGAACAAGTGACTCATGCTTTGGACGCCCATTTCACACTTCCCTGCAGCTGTGCTGCATCTCACATGCCTGCAGAGCTGTGCTGCAGGGCTTCTCGCAGCCTGGGATCCCACAGTTGCAGCTGATCTGGGACCAGTCATCCAGCAAAGCTGGGCTGTGGGGCCATGGAGCAGGAAAATTGCTGGGATGTGATCCAGAAGGAGACTACTGCACTGGAAAATCTCCTAAAAATGTATCACTTAGCAGGATCTTAATGATAAAGAGCACCATCTTACCTCACAGTCAGGAGTGAATGTGGGATCTTGTCCTGTGGGATAAAAAGGAGCTGGGGCAGGGAGGTTGAAATATCTCCCCCTTGGCCTTACTGATCCTTCAGACCTGCCCTCTCTTATCCTATGGGGTTTTCCCTTTCCTTCTGCTGCCAGCACCACACGACTTGCTGAGGGAGGGCAGAGATCCTTGCTTCCATTGCACCTGTTTTCTGGGTAAACAGATTCACTGCTGTTGACATCGGTCCACAAGCCCCTACAGTCTGTTGAAGTTCTGTTGAAATAAACAAAGCATATTTTTGGTTGTACGCAATGTTTGGCCTTGGCAGCAGAGAGCTCCAGCAGGTGTCTTAAAGGCCGCTAGAAATGAGACAACAACCCCCAAGTGGAATATGCAGCGGGCTGCTGCTTTGCTAATGGAAGCTTGCCAGCCTCCACTGGATTTGACCCAGGACAACTAGATTAACACAAAAACAAAACACCCGCTTGTTTTCTTTCTGACAAGCAATGTACCCTTCATTTCTATCTCTCAGCAATCTGTCCAGCCCCCTCATGCTGCATCTTTCCCCAGCTCTCTTTTTCTGATCTTCTCCCTTCTCCCTCCTGGCACAGAGGGCAGACAAACAAAGGTTCCTGTCACTTGGCTGGAGTAACTCCAGAACAGTTTTGCCTTCCTGCCACCTAGATGCATCAGAAAGCAAGTGCTGCCTTTGGTTTTGCAAAAGGCTCGTGGGAAAACTTGCAGGAGGCAGGTGAATTTCTGTAGCACATCAGCTGGCACCAGCAAGTTGTGTAGGAGAGGTGTTGGGATGGCACTGCGAAGAGTGATCCTGTGATGCTGGGCTGCACGTGAACTTAGGAAGAGCTTGAGAAGCTCTTGGAGCAGCAGGTTGGCAGGTCTCATTCCTGCACTGCATGTGCTAACTGGGCATTTGCCTTCTGGTGGTGAGGGTGAAACTCCGTGTACGTCCTGTTAAAGGGCCCATTAGAGTTATTTCAGGCACTGGTGGTGCCTGCACAATCCTGCATGCCCATCAAGTGTTTTTCTGCATGAAGAGTGTCTTGAGAACCTGCTTAGTCGGGAGGGTATCACCTGTCTGACATCGACCGAGTTAAGAAATAAAAAGGAAAATTCTTTATTCTCAGGATTTATTATAAGTGGATAAAAAACTGAGCAGACAGTTAAGACATTTAAATGTGAAACAAATAGAGAAGGTAATGAAGTTAACTGGTGATTAAAATTGATCTTGAATACTGTCTTTGTAATTATTTGTATTTATCATGGTGTGTCTGTTAGTGGGGTATTATTAATGGCATATTCAGCAGGCTTGGATAAAATGAGGACTTTAAGCAAACAGCAGCATCCTTTATTTAAAAAGGGGTTTGAAATACAAAACACAGCAGGAAAAACAGGTGTTGGAAAAATTGGTGACCAAGAAAGGCATTATTAGATTATTTTCTGTCTTCAGTGGATCTGATTACATGATCATTATTCTGAACACTTTTTGGAAAACATGGGAGATGTGAGAGATTTCTCCTTGAAGTCTTGCTGTAGATGTTGAGATACTTTTTTAGCTACGTGTCAAAGCATGGCCGAGCAGCTTCAGAGAATAGGGAAAAGTTCTACTTCATTAGAAGCAGCATGAGGTGGAAAATCATGAACAAAATTGGAAATCAGTACCTTTGCTGATTGTAAATTATAGAAATGAATTAATATATAGGTCTTATTCTGAACCAAGAGGGAAAGTTTTAATAATAGCACATGTTTGATAATAGCTAAGTAATATGGAAGTTCACCTGGTTGATAGACCACGAACATACAAAAGGTAATATATAAACTGTAATTTATATTTTTTAATCTGAGAACCTTTGTCAGTCTGTGCCACAGCTCGTTGCTTGGCTGGATGAAGGTTTTTCTTCGCTTGTTTTATGTCTCTGAAAAAGAATTGTTCAAATCTACTTTCATTTAAGAATATGTTAGTCAGTTTTTCATGCTGGCTCATGAAGTTACAAAGAACGTCTGTTTATAGAAAAGGTAAGTCAGAAAGTAGCGTTAAACCACCATAACCTCTTCCTGCAGAATATTGAGAGGACTGCATTCATTCCTGTTAGTTCTCCTGCATCAGTTGAATAATGTAAATTCAAAATTTGGAGACTGAATAGAATGAGCATAAAGTTTTTGGGTTTACTTTCTCTCCCCCTCCATGTTTTAATTATGAATGGAATTATGAATAAAAATGTAATCTGCTAGCACTAAAGCTGTGGAGGAGACCAAGCTTAAAGTCTGTCAGCTCAGTATTATGACAGAAGATATTTTATATTTATTTTGTAATATTTTTAAAGTTAATATTTATATGGAACTTAGGCAATAATGTAAGCTTTTTCCTGTGTGCTGTGAATTAAAATTAAAATTTCCCTCACTACACAGTCTGGCAAATCAAAACCAGAAAAAAAAGGTCTATGAAATGTGAAATGTACATAATTCATTTTTTTGCCTAAGGTAATGTGAAAATTCTGAATAAAAGTATGGTTAATCTGTGTAATTGCTTATTGTGTTTTGATACTGAATAATGTATTCTCATTATCATACCAGGAAGCACCAAATTTCTTCTAACCAGTAAGAGTTTCCTTTAGGAAAACATCTTAAAAAAACACAAATGCACACCAAAAGGGAGATAGTGCAGGAAACCCTATATTAATTAATCTTACTGATTTAAATCATAATGAATATCAGTGATACAAATCAACCTGTATTTTGTATTGCTATTATACCTGTACTTTGTATTGCTTTTGCAAGAACAACCTGCGGGCCCACCTGGAAGCGGATGTGGGCTCGGAAGGCGCCTGGGCAAGGGGGAGGGAGGTTGTGCCCCAGGCAGTGGCACCCACCCCAGCTCGCTGCACCTCTGCATGAATTTCTCACTTCCAGAGAAGAGAGTTGGCCGGGACATGGATCTGCAGCACAGACCCAAGGCAGCTTCTGCAGGGGTTGTGAAATCCCACTCTTCAGTCCCCCTGTGGAAGTAGCCTCTGCTTTTATTTGAAAGTTTTTAAAGTATCCCAAATTGGAACACAATGCTTATTTAGTAGATTAATTTGGAAGAAGAGGTTTGCTATAGCCAAAAATGATGGTTTTCATTTTATTCATCCATAATAGTTTCAGTTTTTCTGTAAGAGAAATAAATCACCATTAAGTGCTGATTTCTCCTTATGCTTGTTTATTGTAGTGTGATGGTTTGTTCTGCTTTCAAGTGTCATTAATCCCCAAGAAGTAAATCAGAGTAAGCTTTCTGAGTAAGCTTTTTTTGTATCAGGTTTAATCCTCAGCGTCATTAAAAAGGCTTTTCTTTTTATGGGGAAGCCTTGTTAGGAATTACAGCGTGCAGGTAGTAAAAGTTCAGACATTTTAGTTGTCTCCTGTTGGTACTTTTATTTTTCTTTTTCCCTTCTTCTGCCATATGTAGCTGTCTAGGGCTTGGGGTGAGGTTTCCTGTAGAAGCAGTGGTTTGATTGAAAAGGATGAGCAGAGGACGAACTGTGTTATCTGATTCTAGCATTGCTGCTCACCTATGCAGGCTTTGGGTGAGTTTTCTGGCATCACCAACGGGAAATAACCACATGCAGCATTTAGTCTTGGGTGGTGTATTCTCATGTCTCTGTGCAATGGAAAGTTTGGGCTTTCTGTGCAGGAACACTCACTTCAGAGCTGACAGCAAGACAAAAGCGACTCATTAAAACAAAACAAAAGGAAAAAAACAGCACTCAGTAAAACAGATGTGCCAAGAACTGCAACAAACAACATTTCCTCCCATGCTTCTCTACCTGCTTTTCCCAAGCAAACACTGTAGCACATCAACCAAGAGGCAAATAATTGAAAGCATTCCCATACTGTCCCTGAGACATGTCAACAGCAAGGAGTCCTGTTTGATGGATGAGGGTGCATTTGGGAGAGGGGGAAGGATTCTCTTCTCTGTTCTCTTCCCTGTTTCTGCAAAATGCTACCAGAGTGTTGTCGACTGGTCCCAGTTTAAATTAAGCAAAATTGAAAAACTGAGGCTGTGTGTGCAGAAGTTGTTTTCACTCCAGTCACCTACAAAGAAAAGCTCCAAAAGGCCATCGGAAACTTGGAAAGCTCTCATCCCTTGGAAGATTGCTGGTGGTAGAGTTCCTGCTCCATTAGAAGGATTGGGATCCTGTGATGGTGTTCAAGGCAGCGACAAACCCATACGCAGAGTGGCAGAGGAGCACACAGAGAGGACAGCATATATTAAAAGACTTAAGCTTTCACAGGAGGAGCTGGATTTTTTTATAGGATTATGTAAATTTTACTTTCTCCTTGATAAAAAGTACTCGACCTCTACAGCAACAGTTTTTTGCAGTTTACGGCTGGTCTTCACATCTCACAATGATGCTGGCACTGCTGTGTTTTTCTTTCTGGATGTTTTGTTTGTTGCTTTATATCTAAAATTTCTACTTAAACAGATTTAGCTTGATGAAAACTACCAATATCCCTTGGTTTGGGGGAGTGGGAGAGCCTTTTTGTTGACTGTAATGTGACTGAGGTTGCAGGTTCAGACACTGAATTTGGTGTGGGTGTGTGAGGTGGATGCAAAATGAGTGTATGAAATGGGCAAAAGGATCTCAGAGGAGAAGAGCTGGATACAGAAACGACATGGTCAGGGATATCTTGCAAAATCCTCAGAAGTGCCTCAGATGCAGGAGAGATGTCTCTGTTGCTGGATAGAGTTTGCCATTAGATTTAAAGAATGGTTATTCACACTTTGTCTTAATAGTTAATAGTTGATAAAAAATTGCACATCTCTTTCATGCTGTCCTGAAATGCATCCTCCAATTTACAAAAATAAAACAAGAACTGATGACTTTTCAATATGTGTTGCATGTAAATATCTCCTATACGTAGAATAACCCTGCTAGAAAACTCCAGAAAACGTAAATGGTGTTCTAAGAGTAGGCAAATGATTCCTAAGCAATAATGTGAGCTGAATAACCTTTGTATCTTAACAAAATGCCAGATCTGCAGTGAAATCTGGTAGCTGAATAATGCATTGGATTTGATGCTGCACCTGGCTCTGGACATGGAAAGCAGGATCATTCAGCCCTGGAAGCAGGACCGTTCTGTGTAGGATGACCCTGGAGGAGGTTCAACCATAGCATCTCAGTGGAATCAGAGGGCAAATTTTCACTACAAAGCCATGCTCAGGACAAGCTGATTTGGCCTTCTCTAGTCCCTTCAGATTCCTTTCTAGAAGCAAAGCAGCCTTTCAGAACTATTTCTTGAAAGCAGAATGTGCCACCACTGCTGGCTTGGGCTAAAAGACAAACCGTCCTCTTACAATAGGGAGCACACTGCAGCAGTGCCTACCAACACCAAGATGAAGGAATGCAAACGTAACTTATTGTGGGGCTCTGAGTGTTTCTTTCCTGCCTGTTTCTAATTTAAGAATTGCAGTAAATCATTATAGTATTAATGTATTTTAAGAAGTAACTCATTATATATTGTCAGGGCTACTTTTGATCACTCTCTTTGTCATCAGAGCTGTTTCAGAACATATTTTCAGCTGTATCAGCCACAGTGGATATTTTTAAAAAGTGCTTTCTTATTATGCCATTCTGCTATTGACTCGAAGAAGGGAAAGGGTAAGGCCAGCTTTCCAACTAGTGCATACTCTGTCTGCTTCAATGAAATCAATGTGTTAGTCTTCACCTACTCTGGCCTGGGGTTATCTTTGTGAACTTCATATCAGAAGAACATTGCATCATTACAAGCATTTGAAAAATTATTCCCTAAAACCAATGTTCTATTTTCTCTTAAACTAGCATTTAATAAAATATTCTCAACATTTCTTTCCTCTAGAAAAATTAGTGGCTATTACTTGTGAGAGAAGTACATCTGAAATTATTTTCCCCAGTGACATGATTTCATCTGTACTATGGTCCACATAATTCTGTTCTTACCACAAAGACATTCTAGAGGTTACACCCAAGATAAATTTATCGTGATGTACGCTGGGTTATTTATCCGTGGAAATATGGGGGCAGGGTGGGTGAGCAAAAACTGGCTGCTGCTGTGGCAGTGCACATGCTAGAAAATCTGCTGGCAGCAAATGCAGCACATGGTGAAAAGTTGGTTGCCCTGATTCTGTCCTTTCTAGAAAGTCAGAGAAACGAAGGCAGCCCTGGATCCCCTGAACCGGCAGTGCCGACCGCAGAGCACGTGGGTGTGCTCCGCTTGCTTGTGCAGCTGGATAGAGCATGCAGTGCTCCCCACATGGCAGCAGCCATCACTCTTCATAATGTCAGTGTCTCAAGGGAATGATTCCTCACTGAGCTGGACAGTTTTTGAGTGGAAGTGCAGCACTTCAGAATATACCTTTGGTGCTACACTAAAGGTCATCTCCACTATCACTCTTGTCCCTTTATGTGACCCAGCATTGTGAAAAGCAGCTGCGCTGGTGCTGGGGCCTGGCAGCAGAGAACCACACTGTGTAGCTATAGGAACAGAAACATACGGGTGTCCCTCTAATACCCAGGTGGTAACTTCAGAGCTGCTCAAGGGTCATATCTTCATCCAGTGAACTGAGAAAAATTGCCATCCGCTCTCTCTGCTGCCCTCAGCAATTGCTCATTGTGAACTTTTTGCTTCTTTCTCCAGCAGTGGTCTGCAACCTTGAATTGTGCTAACAATACGCATCAGATTGATGGTCATGCCATGTGTGGTGGTTAGCAGGGGTGCTTTAGTGCAGCCACCATCCTCCTCACAGAGATTACAGCCATCAATTTCCATCTGCTTTGAGCATCTACAACATGATTCCAGGCTATAGGAACATCGGTTGGTTCCCAAGGCTGAGCAGGTTTTTGTTTGG
The DNA here is from genome assembly GCA_013399855.1 of Oxyruncus cristatus. NCBI lineage: Eukaryota > Metazoa > Chordata > Aves > Passeriformes > Cotingidae > Oxyruncus > Oxyruncus cristatus. Next base: position 510,005 of record VXAY01004929.1, on the reverse strand, counting down.
CAATCATTCCTCCACCCCCAGCATCAATGCTATAAAGACATCAGCAGCAGGTAATTTGCCTTAGCTCTGTAATATATGAGCCTGCAGTTACATATTTTCCTCTACTACGTTAGTTTGGTACCCAGGTTGGTACCTTTTGACACTTCACGGGTGCCTTACAGCTTTCGGTCCAATAGCACAGTCATCTCATTTGCTGCCTAATCAGAAGTGTTATTGTTCAGCATTGTTTTTTTTGGGAAAAAAAGGAAAGCTTCAAATGTTAACTAAGCATGGTGTGAACCAAGCCTGGAATTTCAGGAGGACAATGGGAGAAGCAGATCCATTTGCAGGACAGTAGGCTCACAGCTTCAGCAGCTGTGAAGCAACATCTCTGCTTAGCATGGCAGGCTCAGCACATGCAGAACTTTATTGTCTGACTTCGGAGACCTCTTGAAACTTAAGCCACGTGTTGCTGTCACCCTCCACCCCATCCAGCACCAGCACCCATCCCTCCTCCTTAGCCCTGTTTGCTCTGCTCAGGCAGACCCTGAACTGCAGTAGTGGGTTGTGAACATGTGATTCTGTCAAAAGACTGGCTTCCTGGTGTGGGTTCCTGTAGCATCCTTTACACAGCCCTTTCCATTATTGTGAGCACAGTCCCATTATGAACACTGGAAGTTAAGAGAGCTCAGAGATTTCCCAGTGGAAATCCTGAGAGCTGTGAACACTGGTGCTTCATGTAGGTGACTGGTGTTAGGGGGAAGCTGTGGTCTAGTCCAGATCCTCCAAATAAAAAAAAAATGGATCTGAAACCCTGAAAGTTGTTTCTTCCTCTGTATTCTCCCCACCCCCTTTCCACTTAGCTGCAGGTTCAGGGTCTCCGTTAATATGTGGTCCCCACTTCATAGCTGAGCTGGTCTGCAAGTGCACACAGTAGGAGCTGCTGCACATTAATCTGGATTTGAACATACATTTCTGTCAGGGAAGACGTGTTGCCAGGATAAGGAGGAAGGATTGGGATCCTGACAGGGAAAGGGGACACCCTTGGTGAAGCAGCAGGGGACTGTGGACTTGAGGCTAATCGCTCATGAACCATCGGGTGCTGTAGGATGGAGATACATCTCTAGTGTAGCTGGTAGATCCCTAAGCTAAACAGCTTTGAGGTGAACCTTGTGAGGACTTTTCAAACACCCCCTCTCAGGATGTTTCTAAACAATGCCTGTGATTACTCCAGAGCCATGACTATAACACTTGGAAGAAGAAGAAAGGCTTAATAAACCCAAATGTGTTTGTTAGCAGTAATTCACAGCAGGCTCTGTGGCTGAGCCTGCCAGCTGCCAGTCTGCATGGGTTCCATTTAGCCAAGCCTAAAAGCAGGAGTGGTATTGGCTCTGGAGGAACCTACTGCTCCCTTCTATTGTCTAGAGAAATAAATTACTTTATAGTAATGCCTGGAAATTGTGTGCCAGTCACATGCTAAACAGATAAAGAGGAAACAGAATACAGATTTGTTCAATGAATTTGCAAAGCTTTCTCACTCAGATGCTGTACTATAACACTTGGCTTGTGCAAGTGCTGACAGCAATGCTGGGAAATAGAGTTTATTTCTTTTTACCATAGTATGTTCTAGATCCATTAGGAGCTGCAAGTGTTCTAGGATAAATATAGCTTGTCCCTTTGCTAGTACTGAGCCTGCTGTGGCTATGAGAGATCTGACTGATGACGTGTGAGAGGTGGGTCTCAGACACCATCATAGTGCTGTCTAAATGTCCTAACTGAGCCATGCATGATGGCATTACATGGGCTGATTTGGTCCTTTCACAGGCTGCTTCCTGGAAATGCTCAGGGAAGATGTTTACACCATCCTTAGGTTGTGTCCTGCAATGTTCCTCCACAGTCTTCCACCCAAATCTTCTTGCTGTTGGCTCCAGACCGGTTGTTGCTTTTGGCCCCTTCTCCAAAGACATGCTCAGCTCTGTTCTTCAGGAGACCTTTCCCTGCGAGCAGACGAGTGACTCCATGGACAGCAGCAGGAACTTGGCATTTCTGAACTCACCCTTCTTGTGTCACTTACTCGGGGCAGCATCTCCCCTTTAGTGCCGATGTACCTGCTGCGTCACCTGCCTCGACTCCCTTCTCTTCCCAGCCAGCACTAACTACAAGCCATCTGCTGCGGCCTCGTGTCTTGTTGCTGCCGTGTGTATGTCTACCCTAGGCTGTGGTATTTGTTCTGTCTGTCTCTAGAGTCCCCAGATTATGATTAAACAGTCTGATTTTTGGAGCGGGGAATTTCGGGGAATGGAAAGGAATTTGTCCTTGCAAATGAGGAAAAAAAAAAAACCTCCTACGAAATCAGTGGATTTCTGCCAGTATAAAACAAATTTGAGAGAGAAGAATATCCTTCCTTTCTCTTCATGCCTCCATCTTTTTCCCCAAAGCTTTGTTAACAGCAAAACTGGTTCTGGTAATCGCTGTCCTGGCACTGGGAATGGCTTTGTGCGGCTACTTACAATTCCTGTGGAGATCGATGGGGAGCAGCACCAGTTGTGCAGTGAAGAGCGAATGACATGGAGTTAACTTTCCCTCCCCTGCTGGGATGTGTAGTGTACTGTGGCCCTGTTTCCTTATCTTCTTTATATGAGAGTCATTTCAAGCTTGATTTCTCTTGATTATTAACAAAGAAGGTACGGATTTTACTTTACTGAAGCAACCCAGAACGCTGCTACCATTCAAAGGTGTGTCTCCTTGTAATCTACTCTCCAAGCATGTTTGCAGGCCCACAGATCCCTTCACCATGATGCATTTTAAATTCATCTCGATACCTTTCATATATCGATAAAAAATTGCACATCTCTTTCTATATATCATAGAATCATAGAATCATAGAATTCTGGGTTCTTGTGCTTTGTTTGTAGCTGTATGGGGAAGACAGATGATCTTCATGTGTCTTCCCTTAGAGCAGTGCTGGTCACGTGGGATATCATGCAAGGAAAGTGGAACAGTCTTAAAAGATGGGGAAAAAATTAAAAGCATTAGTAAAGGAATGGGAAGCATTTTGTGCGATCTGCATATAAACAAAACACTTAAACAAAAACATTGTAAAGGGGTTTTTTTCTTAATTTTTTTAAGCTTAGACAGCACAATGCCTGCCAGGTTAAATTGTTTCCTTCAGAAGTCATTGCCAGTAGCAATTGCATTGCAGTGATTTTGAAGGCTGAACTGAACAGTGAGGTAAATTAACAGTTACATTTTTTGTTTGTGCATTATCATATTGCTCTAATTCAGCTTAATGAGTCAATTACCCACTTACAGAAATAAATTACGAAACAGGCTCTAAAAGTGTCCAGGATGGCTTCTGTCGAGCCAGCATCATGTTGTGGGATGTGATGAGTGACACCGAGTGTGTCTCTGTTTCTGTACCTGTAAGAGACTTCTTTCCTTGGGGTTCAGGTGTTGAGAAGGGAGAGCTTCAGTCCTGGACTGCAGTACAAATCGTCCTGTCAGTTTGTTGTGCTTAATGTTCAGCTTTGCCTTGGGAAGTGGGCTTGAGAACATCACGCATTGGGGAAAAAATCTGAGAGGGGCTTGGAGCTAATGGAGCTGCAGCACTGAGGGCTCACTGTCATGCTAGAGAACTTGGGTGCTCACAGAGAGGATTTACTGCAGGGATTTTGATCTGTAAAACATGAAGTGCCTGTCTGCAGCAGTGGTGCGGCTCATGTCAAGGGAATGGGATGCAATAGATCAGAGTTAAATTAAAACTCATTCATAAATGAGCAGGGGCATCTGTTGTCATGCTTAGGTGAACTTGACACATACGAATGTATGAACCACAGTCTCTGGTGGTTGTTTTTATTTTAATAGTAAGTGAAAAGCGCAGAGAGTATAAATTGCTTGTGTTTCTTCATGGCAAAACCAGATTACATACAACCTGAAAGGAAGTACTGTACTTGGCAGAATAAAACTGATTCATGTGTTGCCTGTTAATCTTTCAACATTAACATTGACTGAAGTTGGGGTTGGTTTTTCCTGTGGTTTTTTTGTTGGCTTTTTTTTTTCTTCTGATTTGGGAGATGTTTCATATTATCAGTAAAAGAAGTTAAGCAGTGAATTGATTAATTGAATATTTAAAGGCTGCATCGTGCATCGCCATGAATGCTGTGATCTTTAGAGGCACTGACAGCTTTCCCTCTGGCTGTTAACATGCCTGCTTTAAACAACACAAATGTCAACATCACTACTCCTCTAATTAGAGCAGTAGGTCAAACAGTGTCTTTGTCTGTAGAGGAACCTGAGCCATTAGCCATGTTAAGAAGAAACCTCTTTGTTAAGCTTGATTTATCATTTTGAGGTTTGTTTTATCCTGTGGCAACCTACAAATGCTGTTTTTCAGAGTGGGGCATTTTTGCTTTCTGCAGAAAGAGAAATAGATAGAAGAGGTTGTCCCTTGACCGATTCAGCCTCTGCCTGAGCAGCAAAGCAAATATCCCCCAGCAGTCCCAGCTCGCTGCAGGTCTGGCCTGCGTGAGAGGGGGAATTGGTTTAGTTTTTTTCAAACACAATAAGTGTATGTTCCCAGAGACAGTTTAAATTATAATAATACTGTAAGTTGTAGAAGCTTATAAAAGGTAGAGAAATATAGTGGTGTCCCTTGAAACCATTTTCTGTAACTGTTGCTAGGCAGAACTGCTGAGATCGTCCTCACTGAGATCCTTCTCTACTGGAGGCACCAGATTGGTTTTGCCTTTTCGATTTGCTTTGAGTAGAATTTAGCATCATTTCCATAATGATAAATCTTTCATTTAAGACCAAGAAACCAGTATTGCCCATCTTGAATATCCGAAACATGTAATTGGTATTTACAGTTCATCCCATTTGTTTTTCTGACAATGTCTTTGATTGCATCTCTTTCAATGCACTACACATCTTGCTAAACTGAAATTGCCTTACAGAAATAGCTTGAAAATTACTTCAAACTAGACATTGGGTTTAACACTTTTATTTTAATTCTTAAAGAAGTATTTAAAATTTTTAAATGTATTTTTAATAAATTGATTTTTATATAATATTTTTTATTTTTGTTGTCTTCATTTTTGGTGGATAAGTGGTTGATGAGTCTCCAGTGGAAATCGTCAGATTTCAGAACTGCAGGATTTTTCCTTAGAGTAATTAATAGTCAAATGAGCTAACAGAGGCATGAGCTACTGTAGACGCTTTAATTCAGCTAGTTGTTTCTGTGGAAGGAGAGTGCCAGCAGTAGACAGGAGGTCACAAGCATCTTTCTGCCTTAAAGAAAAGCATGTTGAAGAACAGTGCTGAGGAAAGATGGACTGTGACTGGTTTGGCTCTGGTTTCTCTGTTTTATGTTCTCGTCGACATTTGGCATAACCACTTGTGTTTCCTTTCCTGCCCCTTTCCCCTTCGCTACAATGACCACCGCATGGATCAGGGTGGGTGTGAGTAACTCATTCGCCTGTACCCTCCAGCAAACCTGAAGCATGTGGAGAACACAAAAGACAGAATTCTATCGTCCATCCCCTAACCCGTCCTGGGGCACACAGTATGCCCAGAGCCTTGTGGCACTGGTGGGCACTGGTGGGCATCTCTTGCTTGTCTGGGGCTGCCTTCTCCAAGGAACTCTCTGCAGTTGGTCCCTGGGGTATGGGTCGGGATATGCTGCCTCCTCCGTATGAGGATGGTGTGGTGGGGTTTGCCTGCTGCCTTCCCACTGCTGGTTGCCCAAAGCACTGCTCAAATGCTTTTCCTCTCCCAGGGTTACCCCGGAAAGGAAACCACCTCCTGAACACCCCTGCAAGGTGCTGAAACATGCTTTTAACTTGTGGGGGGAAAGCTTGTCATTTTGAATTGGTAGGTGGGAACCTGAAGTGGCTGAAAGTGCTTGCAATGCTGCAGTGAAAAAAGTCTCTTCTCTCTTTCTGCTGTGCCCCCCAGCACAGCGCTGACACGGTACCTCAGAGAAGCTGAAGTTTTGGAGTTTTTCTGTGTGTTGGAGGATCTGTGCTTTACTACCATGGCTCTTTGGTGGGTTTTTTTTGGTTTGTTTTGGTTTCGTTTTTTACATTTGCTCAGTGACTGTCGTTCTACAGAAAATTAAAGCTGTTCGTTACCCCAGACAGAAGCTGTATTTGCTGATTTATGTTGCCCTTCTCTGAAGAAACAGTGCTGCTTCTGCCAAATTAGCTGCAGCAGATCTGTGACCTGGAGGCTGCTCTTCAGTAGGCTGGAATTAAACCATCCAACACACATCCAACATAAACACTGTTCCAGTAAAGAAGCTCAGATAGAGGATATTGGGTGCCAAGTCTCCCTTGGATTTTGTAGTGGTACCTAAAGTATACTTAGAAATCCCAGTCTTACCCCTAAAAAAACAAGTGAAACTGAAATAACAGAATTGTCCTTAATTTGTTTTCATTACTGCAGGACATACCTATCAATTTACGACTTTCAATTAAGTTTTCCACTGCTTATTGAATATAAATTGAAAGACTAAGGCATCCTATTTCCTCTTTTCTGTTTCAGAATAAGAATGTCCTCATATGTGCACTATAACATTGCAACTGGAAAGGATGAAATAATTTTGACTGTTGTTTGTGTGTAAAACAAGTCTAGCATGGAGATCGTGCATAAATATACCGGTTTCTTGGTTTACATAATAGTTTAGCTCATATGACTCAGTACAAGTATGTCCTGTGGGCTATCCTGGCTCTTGGTCAAATGACACTCTCTGTGAGAGGGTCATGAGTGGCTACCAAGTTTTCCACCTTTAGGAATGAGCTGGGGAGCTCTGCTTCTTTGGAAACGTGAGTGTCCGCCGCTCAGGGTGAAGATACCATGTTACCCACCTGATTATCTGCTGGTAACACTGCTCAGCAGGAGGCGTTCCGCTCTCCTCGCCCTGCAGTGCTGCTCTCATGCACCTCTCCACGCAGTGTCTCTAAAGGCACACTTCATCGCACGCTGTGTTAAGCTTTATTATAATGAGCTGGGTGCTCATTAAAGCTTCACAGTTATAAACAGAACCATAATTTTGCTTGAGGAACACCGTAATATTAGTTTGGCACCTGGAAACGAACCTTATCTCAAGCTGGGTTGTGTCAAAATATAAGTGATGGTGCTTATTTGTAACAGCTGAAGTGGATGATAGAATTGCAAATGTTTATAAAATGTACAGCTGAAAAAGTGAAGGAAAATGTAATTCTACAACCCCTCTGTCATTCTCTCCAGCCATTCAGCCAGCCCTCTGCTTCCTGGCTCTTTGATGTCATGGCTGTACATAGGGACTTTTGCCCTCACCCTTTGGTTTCAGAAAGCTTCTGTCCTGGCAGAGAAGACTCACTTCCCAGAGACCTCCAAGGGTTTCCTTCATATTCCCTTTTCCTTCTGTAGGTTTAAGCAACCAACTAAATCAAGAGGTCACTGTTAAATCCTCTTGATAAAACCATGGTCTACCTCCCCTCTTCGGAGCTGCAAGAGTTGCTGTAGCAAAGAAGGTACCACACCAATTCCACCTGCCTGTGCAGAGCTCTGTCCATGGTTTCTGCTGCTCAGGGCAAAGGGGCTCCATCCACTCAACTCCATCTTGCATAATGTCTCTGGTCTAAGACAAGCACAGATACATTTAAAACATGAGTATCATTTTTGGCATGTGGCTGAGATTGCCCCAGGCTGATGCTAAGTTTGAAAAGACTGATCCCCAAAACCTATCTTAAAGGGATACTGGTTGAATAGAGTGGAATAGCACCAGTAAAATGGAATTTGCAACAAACTCCTGTCTTTTCTGAACTTTATGCTCATCCAAAGGTTTTTGTAGTTGACCCAGCACCAGCTAGCAAAGCAAGTGTCATGCTGATCTAAGAGGTAATGGTGGGTCCCAGAGCCAGTTTACTGAGTGTGGATGTGTGTGATGCTGAGTGAGAAGTATTCTGCCTATTTTCTGGGGGGATTTTATTAAAAACTGCAGTGCCTTGAGACTCCAAAATCAGAGCTAGGCACTGAGCATGGCAGCACTGAGCATAGCACCGTACATCCAAGGGCTAGCAGTAGCTGCCTCAGGCATGGCACAGACCAAGAGAGCCTGCATAGAAAGCAAGGCACAGAAAACCTGATGTATCAACATGTTTTATTCCTATTCTTATTTTTAAAATGGTGTGAACATAACTGTAAGTGGCAGTGGAAGTGAGAGAGTGAGACCAGTGAGGCATCTGGCTGTGCTGGCACACCAATTCATGGCTGTTGCTTTATTCTGTTTTTCCTTTTCTCTTATTCTGGGGCAGGCAGGAGGAGTCCTGAAGAGCAAAATGCCATGATCCAGAAAAGATATGGGGAGGGATGGAAAAGCAGACAAGTGATAAAGAGTCCTCTAGCTGTGTAACACCAAGCTGGAAGCTGGAAACCAGTCCCTGTGCAGGCTACTGCACCGTCAGAGTGAGGCAGGGAAGTTTTGTTTTCACATCACATATTTCAGAAAGGCATTCCCCAAATCCATGGTCTGATTTCCAGCTGTTGTTGTGTTATCAAATAAATAAGGACTGTTGTTTGGATGTTAGAAGGCAGTCAGCCCAAGCAGAAAGAGATAAGACAAGCAAGGAAGGCAGAAATATTGAAAAGTTTCATGGCAAAAAATGGGGACAGGTGTTAGGAAAATGGTTCTTTGAAACTTAAGCTCCCTAACCCATTTCCAGTGCCCTTCATGGGCACACAAGCTGGATTTGATTTGGGCTCTCAGAGGTCAGTGTTTTATCCATTAGGCTGTAACTGCTTAAACTGAGTATGCGGGCCAGGAGACAATTGAGAGCTTTACCAGGTTTGTATTCTGTTTGCACTCTGGGGAGGTGGTTTCAGCAGAGCAAATAACGCTGTTACGCTGCTCAGCTGATAACACACCAGTTATAAAGTTCACTGTGATTGATCTTGCTGTGACCTGACTGAAAGGTTCTGTATCGATTTAGTTTAGATTTTGGTAAGCTCTTCAGGGTGTAGAGAGAAGTCAGCATGGATGTAGGGCAAGACATCTGAGGTTGTGGCAGTTAAAATTTTCAAAAGTCTTGTGTTGGTTTTGGGTTTTTTTAATTAACAATTTAATCATAATGGAACTTTGGATACTGATTTCCATGTTCTTTTTGGGTCTGAGAAATAATGGTTGCTGCATTTGAAAGAGGAATTTACCTTTCAATCCTGACTGTGACTTTTGGCATTACTTTGGAGACTGGGCTGCCTTAACTTTGACCAAGTAAAAGACACACTGCAAGTGGTATGCTGCTCCTTCTTAGAAATCCTCCACCACCTCACTTCAGCCCTGAATTTGTTGTCTTGGGAGATGGTGGAGCTGTAGAATGTTCAGAAAGCCAGTAACAGGAAAGGCAAGCTGAGTTACTTCTGAAACTTTCCCCATTCTCTACGTTGTTTCTCTTACCTGTCCTCTCTGTAATTTGTTGACTTGTGAATGATTTTTGGTTGTCTTTTTAATTCTTGTTTTCTGAGGCACTGTATCAGTTGTGCAAAAGAATGGGTTAAAATATTTCAGTGTTGTTATAGTAAAACCAAGGTGCTGTTACGGAAAGCAGATCTTGACACAGAGGCTTTTGAACACTCCCAGTCTGTGTAATGGCTCAAGGGCTAAACTATCATGTTAAGCTTTGGGTGGAAGGGTTATCTTTTGACAAGTCTGTCTGAGGTGCTGAAAAGAACCCTACAAGTTTTAGGCAGTGAAAAAATACCAGAGAACTAGAAAGACATACTTTCGGAAAATGCCTGTCATTCTCACTATGAAGGAGAGGGCAAGATGGGGAATGCAGGAACTATAGAGAACTTTCACCTGTATGAGGTGTGGCTGTGTTTGCTGCTGCTTACCAAGTGTAGATTTGAAATCAAAGGAATTTTAGAGCCCTTTATAGAGTCCTTTTTTACTGAGACTTCTATTTCTCATGGTTATTTAATGTTGATTTGGTTCCTTATTCTCAGCATTAACTTGAGGAAAACTCATTTCACACCCCTTCTTTAAACTATTAGAACTTTCCAAATTGGCAGAGGGACTTTAGATTTCTAGTATACAGTTCTGGAAAATTTCTTTGCCTTAGATTTTTGATTATTTTCTTTTTCTCAGTGGTTTTTCAGCCATGATACATTCCACACTGCTGGGCACTGGTTCAATAAAAATAAAGGATGCTGCTTCATAAACTCCTAAACCTGCTTCCTTTTGCAGCTCAGAAGGGTCTGTATTATTTGTCATCTTAGGGTGCAATAGTCACCAAAGTGAGGTGTGTAATACATTACCCACTGGGGTATAGGAAGAAGATACTAAAACTATAGTAGTATTTGTATATAGATATATATTGAGGTGTGTGAAAGTTTTTCTGATGGGGTCAGAACACTTTGGAGACCGTTGTTCTAGTGACTCTAGCTCATCTGCAATAAATTTGGAAGATCTTTGTCAACTCTGACTTGAGAAAGTTGCCACAGAATCTGTTGTGCGTGTTGTAGACACAAGTAATTTCATGGCAACCTGTGACATAACCTGCAAAGCTGATGATGATCATTCTTTGTGCTGGTCCCGGTGCATCCTTTGTGATTGATTTCCAGCATTTTTGTGCCTTCAGGTTTTGTTGTTTCAGGGGATTGCTTTCGTAAGGTTCAATGAAATCAGCAACAGGCTACATGTAGCCAAAATGCCTACGATGTACTGCCTAACATGCTTTTAATAGAAAAGTTTAGTCCTGGATACTATTACTGATCAACATCAGCAGTAAAATGATACTGTATTTGGCAATAGCCTGATGCTGATTTTGAAAGGGAGTGTGAATGCCATTGTGGAAGCTTTGGTGGTCGTAGGCTGCAGATGGACAAGCTGGTGAGGGCACTGGTGAAGGTGAGCAATGATTCTTTGGGAGCTCTTCTCTACCAACCTCTCCTTAGTTTGCTTTCCTAAGGAAATTAGTTCTATGCAGTTACGTCACCTTTCTGTCTGCCCATCCTTTTACTTCTATCTACCACTTTCCCAGTAGCTGACCAGCAGATTCAGAAGTGTCAGTCTAGTTTTACAGAGGAAGAAAATCACTGTTTTGAGAGACTTAACAAGTGGATGGAGAGGAGATTGATTCAATCTGGAGTCCTTTGCGAGGTAAAGGCAGGACATGGTCAGTTTGACCAGCCATTTGTTGCCAACCTGCAGGTGTTTAGTAGATGCCCAACTCCCGAGAAGTGGCACTCTGTGGTGTCTCTGCATTGTGATGGGAAAGCTACAGGGTACAGAACAAAGACAAGAAAATAATTTTAGAAGAGATAAGGAAGGTTGCTGGGAGAAAAAGGGTACAAAATCCGGGTAAAGCAAGAATACTTCTGGCTTTGTTTGACAAACATTACACACAAACAAGTCTGGTGCACAAATGTGCTCAGGGATCCTGTTTCAGTTTTGGCGGTCAGAAAATGTTTTTATCTGCCAGGCAATGGGGACAAATCTTTGCCAAGAAATAATGGAAGGAGGGAAGGGGGGAATGGAAGGGGCTGCCAGGATAATTTTTTTTTTTTTTTGTAAGTATTGTCAGTAGTTTTGGACAAAGGATTTGCATATTGCACATCTCCATTCTCTAGTTCTCCTTGTGTTTATTTTTACCAAAAGTAATCTGAAAATTATTCTTCCTCTGAAATTCAGGAGACATCCTCCCACACTGATTACCACATGTAATAGCCTGTAATAAGGATTTTTGAGTACAGTTTATTTACATTTGCTGGTGTTTTATACCCATCTTGAAGAGGGCTTTACCATTTCCACGATGGAAAGCTAGAAACAGTCAGATCTGCAATGTTTGCAGAATGAAGATATTTAATCTGAGTAGACACATAGACACTATGATTCAGTTGTACAGCGTGTTGTTTGTGCCCAAGAATGATTTGTTATTCTTCCCAGATGAAGCATATCTGCAAATATCGAGGCCACATTCATTGTCCGTCAGTGCAGACATTCGATTTAAGATGGGTTCCAATAGCCCAGTATAATTTACCTTGTTTTACCGCCTGACTGATGACACAGATGATATAATAGATAAGTTTCTGCTGCAGCTAGAATGGCTAATTGCTAATGGGACTCTTTCCACCAACTTCAGCAAGGATAGAGCAGGTGTTGAGTCATGCAAAACTATGTCAGCATCCTGTAAAATGTTATAGGGGATTACTGTAAGATGTGAAAAATGTGGAAGGAATATGGATGCTTTCCTGTTGTCACAGGAGAGAGCTTCCCTGTGTGTGTGCACCACTGTGTGTTATCTGGCAGTGAAAGATGTGGTGAGTTGACATGACAAACTGCTGACTGTACCCATTCCACCTTCAGGGATCCTTCTGCAAGTTGAAGTTTCCCTGTGCCTGTAAGTAAGCTATTATTTCCAACCTGTCCTATTCCAAGAAGCATAAATATCAGAAACAAGGTCAGAAACAAGGCCAGGCATTCTTCATCTTGGTGTATACTTAGTCCTCATCCTTCTAGAACCTGCACAGCCTTCACTTTGAGCCCTGACTTTTAAGGGATGGTATTGCTGTCTTGAAAAGTGTTTTTCCAATTAATATCAAATGTTCTCAGACTTACAACCTGAACATCAGACAGGCACATGCCTTTAGAGAAATACAAGTGATAAAAATACAGTTAAATGGGATTTCTGTTTATTTTTTGGTCAGCTGCTTTCCCTCCAGTCTCTTAAGCTGTGTTTACACGCCTTCTCTTTACTCCAGCATCCCTTACATCAGAAACCTCCCCCTTATCTTCACACCTGCTAGGCTGTACCTCTCCCACCCATGTGCCTCTAAAAGGCTTGTGATAGAAACACAACAAGGTTATGGTGCCCACAACATGATGTAGAGGTGTCTCATGGTACAATTATCTTATTTGTTCAGTAAAACATGATCTTCAAATTACGTTACTTGATGATGGATAGCATTAAATAAAAAAGGTTAGTAGTAGAAATGAGGAAGTGCTGGCTTTGAGTTTGAAGCTTCTGGTTTCCCTTTGGAACTACAGTGCAGTTAGTATTTTTTGTTTCAAATCCAAACCCCTGAAATTTTTACGACCACCCCATAAATCAAGAGCTACAAAAAAAAAAATAATGTATGCAGTTGAAATGACCACTACCTACAGCTGCTGAACCCACTCGTCATAATGTTTACTAAAATCTAAGGAAAAATGCAAACTGAAGGTGAAAACACATCAGCTGTGGAGCAATGTTGGAGGATAGCATATGCTTGTGACATAAATATGAGAATGTTTTTCAGCTGATACCCCAAATAAGTTTATATTGGCATTCAGACCATTTCTAATAGCTCTGTAGATCAAGAGCATTGCTATGTTTTAACATCAAAAGGAAGTTATGAGGAGAAACTGAGTACACCACTTAAAATCTGTGGTACAGAAGAGGGTTTACAGCACTCCAATTCTCAGCTTCTGGAAAAGACAGGAGATGGTACACCTCATCTGAGGCTACTGCTGGGAGCAGTAACTTATCTTCACCTGCTGCTGGAGGAGCTGTGGGTGCTGTGGCTGGTTCTAACTGTAGGTACAGAGATGCCTTCTGTCTGCAGCAGGGAGATGCTGATGCTGGTGGCTGCAGTGAGATTGCTGGCATGGAGACTTAGAAGATACAATCCTTGGTGCCACTGGCTGCCATGAAACAACATGAAAATGTTTGTTTAATAAGGACTGTAAAATGTCCCCAGCACTCAGGACTCTTAAGCACTTTCATAATTTCAGGGGGACTTTTCCTGGCAGACTTTGATCATATTAAATAGATTTCCCATGATATCATAATGCTCCATTTGTTATAAATGCGCTGATTTGCGGATGTGCAATTAGCTGACTCAAGCAAAAAAGCATTATAGATATCCTGTGTATGAAGTGGCAGTTTATTTCTCTCCATATGGTCTATAACTTGTTCCATGCTGCTTACCGTGGGGTCTGGGCTTACTGCCCATTGCTCATCACAGTTTATAGAGAGGAAAATTGAAGGCAGCCATGGAGTTAATTCTTTGCAATACACTTATTTCCTTAAGGCAATACCTAAGCTGTTTGCATCAGCCAAAACAGTCCCCTTGAATGCAGGTGAGTCCCGACTGTTCCCTCTGCGGAGTGAGGGTTAGAGATGAAATTGCCTTAGCAAAGGGCACTGCATGAATTGACAGCCAGGGGCTTCCTGGAAGGAAAAAATAGGGCTCCTCAAATTCTGCATAACTCAGGTCCTTTAAAAGACTTTTTTTTTTTTCCCTGCCATATGTTTATTTATCACTACTTGAATGGATCCATACCAAGGGTTAAATCTTGTCCCTTTTAAGTCCATGAGTAAACTTCATGGACCTCAGCCATGATGGGATTGCATTCTGAAGTAATAGTCTCAAGAAGACTCATTTTCAGCACAGGAACAATTGTTTTGCTGTCAGAGTGGCAGTGGGAACCACACCTCACTGCACATTTTAAATTCTTCTAATACTAAATAAGTATATTCTACTCTCCTCTCTGGTTTCTCTTTTGGTCCTTTCAAATTGAGTGGAGAGAATGGAAAAAAAAAATAGATTTGAGAGAGCAATAGCATATATTAACATACAGGGTTAAACTTTCTGAGGAAAATGAATTTTTTTGTCTCATCAGCATGTTTAACAGTTGCAAATCTCTGTGTATGAAGAAATGTCTTACATTCAAAGACTATTAACAGCTGTGAAATTAGATTTACAAATCTGAATATATATATCTGCATATTTTTATGCTGTTGCATAGCATTTGTGCATATATTCATGAAATCATGTTGTAGTTTATGAAATTCAAGTGTACAGTTTCAGTATGAACTTTCAGATTTCTTAATTATGAGGTCTTTAAATGAAAGACTTGCCATATGCAAATTTTGAAATTTGTGCAATATAATACGATGCTTTTGGAGAGAAACAAAGAATTAAAAATGACAGATATAAACGTTAAAGTTATTTGGAAGGTGTGAAACAGACGTATTATGAAAAGAGTGGTTTAATTGTGTATAGTCAAATAACTCTTAGGTAGATACAGTTTTATATTATGATTGTGGGGGGTTTTTTAATAGTATACACAACACATTCCACAGTGCTTCATTTCATTCTTAAAAATTGTCTTAAAAATTTGGAGATGAGTCATTTGAGGCTGAGATGCTCACCTTTCCGGGTTCAGCCTATAGCTCTAAGGATTGAAAATATATAACATTATCATCTCATACAAATCACAATTCATCTGGTAATGAAACTCTCCAAAAGAAAGCAAATACTGTACTTGGGTGTCTTTGGAACATGAAAGCCTAGTACACTGCCAGCAGACATGCTGCTCGGAAACCTATGGGAATATTCACTTAATTGCAACTAAAGCCTCGCTTCTGTGTTGAGGAATCCTGATCTGCTCACACAGATCTCAACACATGACTGAAATAATCTGTTTATCCAGCATATGGTCCTTTGTGAGGACTGGATAGAAGTCAGCTACTCGGTCTTACGTGTCATTTGTCACAGAGTGCTGTTTCCTTCTAAGTGCTCCCTTTCTAGTCCAGGGACATGGAGGCATTTTAGAAATGCAAAGAGGTGATTAGAGGCACTTCTGCTGGAATGTATGCTGCAGTGCTTAATGAAATTAATTTGGCTTATCACAGGGGCTCAGAGAGGCAACGCTGGGCTTTGTCCTACTCACTGTCACTATTTCCCGGGGTGATATTGGATGTGTCAGTGTTGCTCTTCGCTGTGCTTTCGGCATGCACAGTGCTATCAGGAGCTGGGGGGAGGCTGGGAGTTTTCAGGTGTGCTCAAAGGTGTTTGTGTTCAGGAGAAACAAGTCTTTAAAACCAGGCTTTTCTAGCTGGTATTATTGTAGCTGATGTTTGTGAGTAAGGAAAATCATGTCTGCTTGGTATAGCAGGAAAATTATTCTGACTACTAAGTTCTGTCTCCTTCCCCCCAAATCAGTGACCGCATCTATCTCAGACACAAGACATCAGAGAAATGAAAAGGCTCCTCAGATCTTTGTTTAGTCCATCTTCCTGTATCCTTCCGCCTAGAGCAGAGGAGACAGTGTGGCTGTTCTGGGCAATTAGTGATTTGTATCCATACTTATTTGGAGATGCGTTTTTCGGGTTACGTCCTTTTTTAATACATGCAGCAAAGCACTATTTACACTGACAAACTCTACAATAGTAGTCTAAGCAGCAGTGTGTGAGCTCTGCAGAGAATCTGCCACTTGACTCCAAATAATGTCAGATTTTAAATTCATGAAAAGCAGGATTTTTTGAGTAAGACAAGGTAGTGCCCAAAATCCACACAGATCTCAAAGCAGAAAGGTGTAGTGCCAGGAAAATGCAGCCAAATAGAAATCCCAGGAAAGCAATAATAAAATGCTTCATTAAACAGAAAAAAAAGAGCAAAACACAGCAGAAGAAGATTTGCCTAAATGTCAGCGAGAACTTCATTTCATGTTGATTTTAAACTTCCCCTTCAGTTGAAAAATGAAACTCTTCAGTCATATAGAGAGTTTCTGCAGAGGAACAAGAAGCTACAGCTGAATGGGCCATGCACCGCCAATTGTGAGAGCAACCAGATTTTCACACCCATGTTTTTACTAGGTGCTATTTCACCAACAGTTTCTGTAGGTCTTTCAGTTGAACCATGAAAGTAACCTCTTGTAACAGGAAAACCAGTGAAGGTGAAAAAAACTCTGCTCTTCTGCTCAGACGGAACAGTGCTTGCAGCCCTTGCTCCCCAGCAGAAACTGCACTGAAGGCTTTATGTATCTGCCATGCCTTACCGAATTCAGCCTATTTCTTACACTCCTATCTTCTTGCTGTATTAAACAGGGATCTAAGGCTATTCAAGTGTATTTTGCACTCTGAAACCACTGCAAGAATGTCAGGAATTGTGTGATCTCCTGAGGACTGGTCTCCACTGGGCTCTGCAGGTTTTGCGCTCATTAGTGGAGACTTCAGAGCATCTGGTGCTGACTCCGAGAGAAAGCCTGTGTGCCTCCGTGGTAAAATCATGGGTTCTTGCTGTGCTTCTAGCAGTTCTTCAAGAGCTGAGCAGTTCTGCAGTTTGTGGGGTGCTTTGGGAAGTTAACTGGTGCCTGCTTGCCTCTGCTCCGTGTCGAGTTTGGGCAGATAGGCAAAAATCATCAAAGTAGGTAAGAAAGATAAAATTTTGCACCATCCTGTGCCAGTTAAAAGTTTTGGGCTGGAGCTGGACCCCAGCCAGCCAGCAGGATCCCAGGCTGGCTGCAAGGTGGAATGGCACCCTCAGTACCACTGGGGCCCCTGGGCTTGGTTCTGCACTGTGTAAACGCCCATGCAGTAAATGAATAATAGCAATTTTTTTCTAGGTCTGAGCTTTGTTTGCTTTTGCTTTTGCTTGGACAGTGAACCCGTGCTTTGAGAAAATAAGCAGAAAGTTTTTAATATCCATGCCTCCAATGAGGCAACGGCGGCGCATCTAGCCTTAATCTATATTGTTTGTACTTTTGCTCAGTTAAGCAGTTATAAGAAATAATACATTTCTTCTTTAAAGTCCCTTCCCCGCCCCTTCTTGTATAAGTGTTACTTCCTGCCCTTCTGCTCTCTCAATAGTGCTTCCCTTTCCTGTTTTGGTTATAAGCCTTCATAGAGACTCCTGGCTTGTCTCCCTGCCAAATTTGTCTTCTGCTCAGGTGAAATAGACTGTTTGGATTTAGGCACACGTGCCGGGTTTGAGTGCACACTCCTGCGGGATTGCCTGACCAGGTCCTCCTCAATGGCAGGCACGTAAGTATCTGGGGACCATGCCCATTGGCAGGGAATTTGTTGACCAGAGTTAATGTCACTGGATGGGAAGGAGAGCACATATTGTGATAAACACAGAAGGTCTGTGTTTTGGTTATAACCTTGTAGAATAATTTCTAATTGTATAAAATGGTAATTAAGCTTTTATGGCAATGCTACATTAATATGCATCCCCTGGCAGTGAGGGAGAAGCTGACTTGATGAAGCGAGCGTCCTTCATTCCTGGTCTGCCTCCATCAGCTCCAGGGGAGTTGTCACAGGTTTATTTGCATTTCTTCTGGGATTGAAGGGAAACCAAGGCAAAGCGATGCCAGCTTTAATGAAAGACCTTTATGCTGATTTCCTGTATTCATTTACGAGTCTGCCTCTCCTGGTCATTAGTTATGATTATAATCTTTCAAAGCCTTTCCAAAGCCCACGAGTGAGAGCCTTCAGCCATGTATTTTCACTTGACAGTCCAGTTTTGGGTTTAGCATAATGTATATTTTACAAGATTAGTTACTTTTGTTTTTATTTCTGCAATTTAAGGGTAAAGAGAAATAGTTTGTATTAATAGCAACCTGATCCAGTCAAGTTGCTTTTTTTATTGTTTTTGACTAATTGAGTTCATAGTGTTTCTCCAGGCCATTTGCTTGACTAATTTTTAGGAACTTCTAAACATTTACTTGGTGTTTATTTTTAGGAACTCGTAAAATATATCTTCAAGGTGATATGCAAAATCTGAAAGTGAACCACACTTCACTGCAGAAGGAAATGTTGTGTGAATCAAAGCATTAATGGAGCAGTGGAATTTCTCCATTAGGAGAGAGCAGTGACACTGCCTAGTTGGAAGTTGGAAGGGAAAGGTTCCCAGAGCATGGCATGGCTCTGGGAGTCTGGCTGCCCAGCAGCAAATGGCACTTCTCTTAATCGCACCACTTCCTCTGTGAAGTGCCTTTTGCAAAGCAGATCTCTGTAAGCATTTTTTAAGGTGCTGAGTTGAGATGCTGGTGACTGAAGTTCCCCTTAGAGTCATTTGAATTCCTATGCTTCAGTTTGCAAAACCTACCAGAAGACTGACGGGTTAAAATTAACACCACCACATAGTTTGAAAATCTCAGCGACATAAACTAAGCAGATGTGCCGGCTTACAAGGGCATCAATCTGTGGCTGCTCTGCTGGCCCCAAATCTCCTCTGATTGGCAGATGTGCTATTTAAGTGCCACAGTGGGCACCGAGAGGTCAGGGCTCTCCACGGACTTTCGCCGGCAGTGCTGAGGACTGAGTTGTTCTGGACTGACAGTCAGGCCCAGGTGGAACATCTGTTCTGCTGCTTTAACATTTTGCATACTGTATTTATTTTTTGTGTTTCTGCTCACTTCTCCTGCGCTCGAGAGCACTGAGGGGTGACAGAAGGTTATGCAAGTTTCTCTGGTCATGCCAGGATTGCGTGCGTGTTCCCAAATTTAGCAACTCATCTGCCACAGTCCTGGCTTAGTGTGAGACCTGGATGCCTCATAAACTCTCTTCTGGTTTCCAGCTGACCTGTCTGCAGCAGATACTGGACATGTCAATTCCCATGGGGTATGCCTGTGTAATCAGGGAGAATTCAAAATTAATGTCTCATTCCTGGCAGAAAGAAGAGTAATTCTTGAATCCTTCTGCTTGTGGAGGTGAACTGGTGTTCATCTTACTCTTGATAACATTGAAGGTTATCAGTATTTCCATTTACTGCTCTATAAAATAAGGTATTTGTCTTGCAGGTGTGTCGTGACTTTATTTAACAGCATCAATCTCTTAGAGAGCTGCTTCTGAAGGAAGCTTCATATTTTTACTATTTTCTTTTAATTATTTAATATTAAACTCTTGAGATGCTGTAGTTTAACAGTGGAGAAAGGTGATGGCCTGGCACCTGCAGCAGATGGTCAGTGCGAAAGGCTCATCTCCCTCTGGCAGTACAGCCAAACCCCAGCACCAAAGGCAGATCTTTAATGAACAGGCAGGGTGAGCAGGAGACCAAAAAATAGCAGCTCCTCTGGGAACTGGGCTTCACTTGAGGCTAACTGGGGCAAGGGCAGCATTGTTGTGTAGGTCTCTGCACAGGCAGGCAACCAGGAGTGAATGCGAATTGAGAACTTCTGACCACAGGCTACATGGGTTGGTTTTTCAAGGGATGCCAGGAAATGGACATAGTCATTGTGGCACCCCCTTATTATGTGTGCAAGTGTGACTGCTATTATTCTAAATATCTGCTGTAACATATTCAGGCATCTGCATGTCACTGAGGATTAAAAGCAACTAACTGGATGTAAAGTCCTTTGTGGAGCTGCTCTTGTGTGATCAAGTGGCTAAATACTGTATTTTCTCTACGAGGTCTTGCTGCACTGTTGGGGTAGTTCTGCAGTGCTCTGGGAGGAAGGAGGGTGGACGATGGTGACATCGACTGTGCTGCAAGTTTGGTTGCAGAGGGAAGTAGACTTTGAAAAGGAAGTCCCAGAAGGTGCAACAAGTATGACTGACAGGGAGAAATAAGGCTTCCGATGAGAAATGGGGTCGTGAGCAAAGCTGGCAGTGAACCTCTGGTGGGAAGGCTGGAGAGCCACTGCACTACAGCAACTTTATCTGTGATGAGTTCAGATCTCAGATACAGTCTACATGGCCAGAATGACCCGACTGCCTTGTGTTCAGAGGGTGTCTCAGGCTTTTTTGTTCTCTAAATCCAGTGGTCAGAGGGAAATGTCCACCTGTTTCAGATTACCACTGAAACACTTGCCCTGCCTCCCAGTCCTTGTTATATTTGTTATAGTGAAAACAATTAAAATGTTTAGCAAATTAGACCATTAGAGTTTAAAGTACATTTTAAAATGCTGCAGGAACGTGAATTGTAGCTTAGTAATTTTGAGGTGTACCACACAGATCACACATCTCCATATACAGGATTTTGGACTTAACATTAGCTGTTTAAGCTGACATGGAGAATATTCTGTCAGCTTCTTAAACCAGCATCAGCAATTTCTTACATGTCCCGTTTAACCACACAAGTGTGACTTTCTGTGGCAGACCCAGTGGACAAGTAGAGTGAGATGTGTTAAATGGCTTGTGCGTTATCTCACACATTCTGTGTGCTGAGGTTTTGTTCTCAAGTAGGACAAGCCTGGGGGTAAGTAATATTAACAATTTCTCACACCAATAAGAATTTTTAAATCAGTCCAACCTAATTTTTGGTTATTAATCATTTAAAGGTTGAGGGGCAGATATATGGGAGATGGAAATGAAAAATGTTTGTGAAAAGAGCTGTTTGCAATTCCTATGAATGCAAGAAAAGAGCTTGTTTGAAGGTGAGAGAATCATAAGCGTCTTGAAACAAAGTAGGTTCCTAATAGGTTCAAAGCATGAGAGCTTGATTTCTATCAGGGAACTTTCACAGCTTGTGCTAAGAGAGGGTCTGCCCCAAGGACACAGTTGTGTCTGTAAACATGAAGGACAGTGGAAGTCTCCAGTTCCACCTGGCATGCTGGAGTAGAGCCCACAGAATTAGGTGTTTCATCCTGAAGTGAGCTGGCTGTGGATTTTTGTGAGCATGATTTGGTGACCCTCCAAAACGTGTATGACATCCTGGCTCTAGGAGAAAGTATTTTAAACCTCTCCTGTTGCCCCTGGAGAGGTGACCTCTGGGTGGGTTGGTGCTGGACAAGGGGTCTGGGGTAGGACTGGGATAACCCTGGTCCATGGCAGGCTCTGCACAGGCCAGCTGGTCAGAGCTGGGCTCAGTGCCTCAGTACCATACTGTGAAAGTTTTGTTCGTAAGAAGATAACCTTGTAAGTAGAGAAAACAGGTCAGTGAAGGAGCACATTGCAGCTTGGCCTCTTGTCTTTTTCTCAGTCTGGGACAAGAGAGAAAAGTCTTGGATGACTTTCAGAGCCAAAGACCTGCCTCCAAACATTATGGTTTGCTCTCTTTTTCCTGTTTATTCTCTATAATAGCTCTTTCATGGTTCCACCTGAGATTTTAGCTTGTATGTTTGGATAACCCACTGGTCTAGGCAGAGTGAAGCAGGAGGACTTTCTCTGATCCATCGCTCCTCCATTACCAACCTGTATAGAAATTTCTGTCATTTGTTTCCCCCCCACCCCTATATTTCTTCCTGCTACTTAATCATTTGCAGTCAGCCAGGTAATGTCAAGCCATGGCACTAAGTCTCATGTGATAATTCACAAAAAACCCATGTATTTTCCCAAAGATTCCCTGTGTTATCTTTCCCGTACTCCTTTGAGGCTCTTTTTTGGCTGTAGTTCTTGGTAATCCTATGTGTACTAAAAGCCAGGAAGAAAGGGCTGCATTTTTTCAAGTTCTGCACAGATGGAAGAAGAGAGGAGTGTTATTTCAGGATGGAGGCACCTCCTCTGCAGCACTGTCTTGAAGTGCAGCCTCGTTGCTACTCCTTGACTGTTCTCCCCAAGCGCAGTAGTACCTTGTCTGGTACCTCTAAGTTTTACTTGAGTCATTTAGGGCTGGAAGTGTGGGTGACTTCCAGCAGCAAGGAGGATGCAGCAAATCTGTGGGACCAGCCCATGTGTGTGCTTGGCTGCCCACACTCACCACGGCTGGGCAAGAAGGGTCAAGGCTGACCCTTTCAAGAAGGGCTAACTCCAAATTAGCCGATCTGCTAATTTTTGAAGACGAACCCAAAACACAAGAGATGGAAGAGGAAGGGTCAAAATGGGTTACACAGAATGAAACAAATTGTGTCATCTGCAAGCATTAATTTTATTTTTCATTTATGGTTTTGTAGTATTGAAACAATATCCTGTAAATCTCAACAACGAGCGCTGGATTTTAGGTACTTGCTGTGAATGATTTCCCAGTGCAGCCTGCTTCTGTCAGATGGGAAGTTAAGCCGATTTGCTTTAACTTCAGGCAAACAAGTGGTACTGGTGCAGAGGTTTGCCATCCCACAGATGTAAAGCACTGAGGAGAAAATGGTTTCAGGATAAATAAGGGTGAATATTTGGATCCCAAGGAAGAACCCCTTCCCCTCCACATTTAAATAAGATGTCTTAAATCTGCCTCAGAGTAAAGCGTAGCACATTGGAGTAGATGTTACGTGCAAATCTGAACAAATCTTTTGTAGTTAAGTCCTCTCTATGATTCAATTTTTGTGGTTTTTTATACATCACTGCCTATGGTGGGAACTCAGGTGGATGAGTCTGATTGTATGTTAATGTAAAATAAAAAATCAATAGGGAAATCAGTAATATTTGATGTGGTATATGAAATTTAATGGACCTCCAACATATACCTATTTTTCAGTAATTTTTGTGTATTAGCAAAATAAAGCAAGTTCTAGAAGTCTCCAATTGTAATTTTGTGTATAAATGCTAATATCTAACAAACTCTTCTCATGGAGGAGGAAGGTGACTATGCACACTTGTGCAAAGAAGACCCATATTTGTTACCTGTCATGTGTAGTTGACATAAGTATAACAAATAAATAACAAATAACCAAAACTTTTGCTGGATCTTTGTGAAACTACTGATGCTTGATTTACATTTAAAGTAATGTACTTCACAGAGACTAATAGAGAGATTCTCACTGACCTTTGTAAGAGCAACATTTTCTGAGCTGTTTTCAGGGAAGTCTCTTAAAGTAGCAGTGGGACAGTTGTGCCTTTTATATGTAGGAGGAGTAAAAATCTTCAGGATAAGGAGTTACACCTCCATTTAGGGTGAGACAGCAAGCTAGCAATGGGTCCCCAGGGGCATTTTGGGTGCTGAAAAATTGATGAAGTGCTTTGCAAGAAAGGATTCCTCTTGTGCTGTACTTTTTTTATGTTCCTTTCTGTTATTTCACTGGAGGCCAGATAACAGGCTTAATCCTGTTTCCATTTAAATGAATGATGAAAAACTTCCATTGACTGCAGGAGAGCAGGGATTGAGCTTGATGTGTTGTTGCTTTATGTTACAGTAACAATTGGTCATCGTGCATTAAGTATTTCTCCTGAGGCCTGTGTCTGTGCTTCAGTCACGGGGCAGTAGCGGGTTGTGTGCTGCCGGTTGCAGTGGCAGCAAAGGCTGAAGGCGAAGTTGCCACATCTACTGGAATCTGGATATGGCATTATGAGTAATGCCGTGCTAAGGCCCTCGTGTCTGTATGGTTACGTGTATTGTTGTTCTTGTAAGAAAGGATAATTTAATTAATTTTGACTAATTAAGAAGCTCATGGTAATTGTGGGTTCCAAAATTCACCCGAAATGGATACAACGTTGGGTGCAAGGCTTGCTCTGATGAAACCACTGATGTGCTCTTCCTTACTTTAGTGTACAGTGAGGCTTGTAGTGACTGGCAAGGCTTGAGGGGAAGAACATGGGAAGTCATATTAGCTGAGTGTGACTGTCCCAGGGATAATGTTTTCTGGGATCCCACAGGCTGGCTGGGCAGGTGCTTGCTGTTCCCTAGGCAGCTGATGCTCCCCTCCACCTTTAGAGCTGGAGATGGAACCTGGTAGCACAGACAGGTGGGCACCATTCAGCCAAAGGACTGCACTGGGGATTATTTTTGGCCATTCTACTTTCACATGGCAAAGCTAATCCAGTGTACCTGCCTTTGTCTCCTGTTCTCCCCATCTGTGAATCCAAGACAGACTGAGCATCCCCAGGCAGGTCTAGAGGATGCAGGCAATGCTGCCACTGCTGCCAGGCTGTGGCTCTTGCACCAGCTGGAGGATTAGGCAGGCTGGAGTGAGCTCAAATCCCTCAGCTGCTAGTGTCAGATATGGAGGAGCTGCCACAAGACATTAGCTTACCTTAAAAAAAAGGAGGGAGAGGTGTTTGCTGGGTAAGTACATCAGCAAAGGCACAGCTGTTCTCCAGGTATCTCGTGTAACAAAGCAACAGCAACTGGTGGATGCGCTGGATTTTATAAATTCTGAAGAATATACCTAAAATAATGTTTAGTCTTTCTGATCTGAATATATTGCCCCAATAACAAGATCTAGCTGTTTCCATGCTACATAATAAAAATGCAATTTATCCTGAATTTTCTTACATTTTCTTACATTGGAGATGTCTGCCAGTGTCATTACTCCCTCTGTAAATGCTGTGAGGAGTTTTCAGGCTCTTACCCTCAGCCTGGAGGAGGTCTGTGGGCTACCTGGAGGCTATGTGAAGTGACTGATAAAACAAGCCAGAGTGAGTAGGCTTTAGTGTACCATGGGGAATACATCTGCCTTGGAAATCTTTTTGAGATCCACAAATCAGAAAAGATGGAAACCTGCTGCTGTAATCTACCCAGATCCTCTTAATACTTGCAGTAACGTGCTCCCTTTCGTTAAAATGATGACAGTGATGGGGTCAGGCGGGTTTGGGCGTGCAGCAGTTGGTATGATTTACAAGTGGTGTAATTTGGCATGGTGGCAGTGCAGCAATATGGTTTAGCATCACCCAGGAGCTTCTCATTTATTTGTGTGTGTGTGCTAGGGAGGAAAAACAAAACCAAGAAGGGAGGAAAAAAGGATTTGTGTGCAAAGCAGATTAGAGCTTGATATTTTATTGTCAAAAATTATTTAATACAGCTTGGGCTCGGGAAGGGAGGCACGTGTGTATATATATATATACATACACATATATGTATATATGCATATATATAGATCTAAAGTTAAGAGGACTCTCGTGAACTTAAAATTTTTGCAGAACATAAATCCTAATAGTTTCATTTAGGTCTAAGATCTTACGTCTGTTTGCTTGTTGAAAATCCCTGTTACATTTAAAGATCTTGTATCTTCAAAATTTTCAGGATTCATTTTTGTCTTCATATTAGGAACTCTTATTTCCTCTGCTATAAGAAAAGTGACTTGGAAGTCAAGAGAATTGAAATCCTGATCTGTATTGACATGTCACCTCAACAGCATTTGCCAGTGGCATTTATTACTCATAATGGGTGTGTTTTATTATGATTCCAGTATATTAGTCAGGATATGCAAGTAAGAGGTAAAGAACTAGGGGATTTCTGTGAATCTAAAGGAGAAAAATAGTTATTAATGTATGTGCTTTAATGCTGGAATGCAGACATTCATAGATTCCCCTTTCCCACTTTCTTTGCTACTAGGATGAAGGAAAAAAGAGTTCTTGTGTGTTTTGCACCGTGTATTCTGGGACCTCTAAGTGCGTCAGCAGGTCAGGGTATTAGGCGTCAGATGGATTAACTTAATTGATTTCTTCAGTTTACCTAACGTGGCTTTTGGTTCAAGGTCTGCTTGCTTCCAGTTTTAAATGTATAACTCAGCTGTGGATGTCACGTTTGTTTTGTCAGTAAGCTGTAAAATATTGGTAGGTTTTCACGCAAATGTGAAAGGCTTCGCTTGCCAATAGGTACATAAAATAAATGGAGCATTCATACTGTTGGACAGTTTTCATAACATTTATGTGATGCAGGTTATTTCTCAGGGCTTAATGTTTTATATAAAATAGATTATCATGATGCTTAGTGTCAGCAGTAGCATACAGGAGGCTTTTTAAGTTTGTGAACACATACACATCAGCTCTAATTTAACAGATCACAGTCAAAGGATTAGCAGATCTCTTATAAAACGTATATTGTAAGTAGTTCTGATAGTTTCTGTTGGTTTCTTTTCCTTTACAAGTTTGTAGTAATAAGCAGCAAATTCACTGCTTTTTTTCCTGTTTTTGTTGTTTTTGCTCTCCAGTGAACAGAGTATTTGCCAAGCCCGAGCTTCAGTTATGGTTTATGACGATACCAGTAAGAAATGGGTGCCAATCAAACCTGGACAGCAGGGATTCAGCAGAATCAACATATATCACAACACGGCCACGAACACCTTCAGGGTAGTTGGAGTTAAACTGCAGGATCAACAAGTGAGTAACTGTATCAAGTTTCCTGTAAATTAACCTTTGATCTCGTTTGGTAACCTCAGTTTTACACCTAATGCAACATTTCCTGCTCCCTGCAAGGTGCCTGCAAGTCTGTTTACTCCAGTCGTTCAGATTTTATACAATTTTTTGCACACAAAATGTGTCATAGGTTATTACTCCTTATTTGAAAAAAGAACTTTTGGTAGATGCCAGAGAGATTTTAATGTTATTCCCTCTCTCCATTTTTTTTTTTTTGTGTGTGAAATGACTCTTGTTTCATTCTGCAGGTTTTGCTCTCAGCTCCGCCCAGGTTACTTTTTACTTGGTTTTAGTACTATAATAAAATACTATATTATTTGGTTTTTTAAATTTAATATATTATATTAAAATCCACTGCTGTCTCACTAAGTGA
The DNA here is from genome assembly GCA_013399855.1 of Oxyruncus cristatus. Taxonomy (NCBI): domain Eukaryota; kingdom Metazoa; phylum Chordata; class Aves; order Passeriformes; family Cotingidae; genus Oxyruncus; species Oxyruncus cristatus. The sequence continues at coordinate 482,963 of VXAY01004929.1, read as the reverse complement.
GGTTGTTACATTGCCATGTTAAGTAACTAGTTCCTTCTGATGCACTTTAAAATCCTAGGTGCACACTGTGATCTGATTTACAGCAGCCTAATTCTGCAGGACCTTCTTGGGTATTAAAGGAGTTATATGGGATTTAGATTACCAGAACTGGGATCAGGCCCCCAGTCTGATCGGCCACCACAGCACAGTGCTCAGCCCAGGGCTGGCACGGCGTGGCTCCGGGCAGCCTGGCTCGTGGTGTGCGGGGCAGTGTGTGCTGTCAGCAGCTCCCTAACCAAATGTCACAATTAGACCCTAAGCAAAAGTTTACCTGGGTGGAGTAGCACTGCACTACCACAGTTCCATCTGCATTTTAGAGGAGAAATTTTGGAGTTGGGGGCTCCCTCTGTGTATTGGCATGAGGCTGGAACGGGGGTGGCAGCTCAGCCTGGGCTGGCAGAAGAATGAGGAAGAAGTGGGAGATTGATGGATTGCCTGTTGGCTCAGAGAGTGGCATTGCCTTCTGGGAAGGTGAGGTGAGCAGGACAAGTCAAGCCAAGCCAAGATAGTTCAGACAGCAGGAGCCAGGGCACCTCTCAGCTGGCTCAAATGTTGAATTGATTGATCTGCTTCTGGAAATGCAGATGATTTCTCTCAGCTGTCAGCTGTAGTGATGCTTGGGCCAAGTGGAAAAATTAGTTAGGTTGCATACTGGAAGCAGTAATGACTTTGCTACACTGTCCATATACAGAGTCACCACTCTGAAAAAGGAAAAGCAGAACAGAAATAGGTGGGGTTTGAGCACGTTGGTTTTCAGCTCCTTGCAGTGCACTTTTGAAACATCTGCCAAAAGTTTTGCAACTGCTTTTATGCTTCTCAATAGAGTGAAGGTGATATATTAATTCCATTAAACACATTCCAAAATAGAAAATATTTTCAAAACTAAATGAAATACAATGGCTCCTTAGGCAGTTGTGAAAGGCAGTACTGCTTTGTACCAGGCTATGCTAGCTGTTTATTTTACATAGCCAGCAGGTGAATGTAAATGATTTTCATGTGACTACAATCCAAGATTGGACTGAATAACTGGTGGATAGCAAGCAGAAGTCATTAAGTCAATATATATATGTAAGGGAGATAAGTGAGGGAGACTGTGTATGAGAGGTCTGTCTCAGTCAGAGTATACAATTTAAAGAGTAGGACATATTAAAAAGTCGAATCTTGAGCTGTACTTTAAACATTGCATTAACATTCTATTTGCTTGCAAATGTTCCAGCTTACAAAGAGGCTGCATGCTATCTAAAAATCATCTCAATTGAGAAGGAAGTAGGTAGAAGAATATATTTTTCTAGAGTTTAAAGACTAAAAATCCTCCCTCAAACAAATAGAAAGTATAGGTTAGCTTAGTCACCTAAAACTGTCTAAAACAAAGTGTTCACCTTATGTATGATGGCAAAAATCCAATATTATGAATAAAATATATTCAAGACTGTGTGGCATAGTAGTATTCAAAGGAACACTGAAAGTCTCAAAACTCAGAGTTTAACATATTTTATATAAGTCTCACATGGAATCATAAGCTTGCTACACTTGCAAAGTATTGCCATTTAATGAAAACAAATTAATTTCAGTAAAAGTAATTCTCTGTACAAGCCATTTGTGCTTGCTCTCAGGTTGTGTTAAATCTCATTGAAATTGAGGTTTTGGCAAAAGCTGTTGATTTGCCAGAAAAGACATATTTATCTGAAAAGATTTATCTGAAAAGGACCAATCTTCAGCTAACATGTGATTTGGCATATAGTGAAGCTAATGGAGCTACACAGATTTCCAAGACTTGAGAAATTAATTTAAAATAGGTTACACAACAATACCATGGGGGAAAAATTTCAACTTTTATTACATGCTGTTTGGCAAGGCACAGACTAATCTTCATGGCTTTGCCCCTGCCTGCCTTTAGTATTTCCCTTTTAATTTTTGATCTCCTCTAATAACATCTTTCTTTAATTTTCATCCTCTTTTTCATTTTTCATGTGTCTTCTTCTGGAGACTCCTTTTTTTGTGTTTGTCTAGCTGCCTTTCTGTTTTCTAGCCCTTTTTTGGTGCATGTGTTGGAATTTACGGCACTGTCTACTTATCTGTGTTTATCTTCTTCTCTAGCTGACAGTGTCTAAAAAGTTCACCGCAAAGAGATACGGTTTTTAGAGTAGCAGAACTGGAGCATCATTCTCACCACCAGGAAGTGGTCACCAGGCCTCTTGTTCCCTTTATGTGTCTGGGTGACGTGCTCATTGCATGCTTTGCATGTAGCAGCAGCGCTGGGTTACAGACCAGCAGGACATGAATTCCCTTTTCTGCTCTGCACAGAGGTGCAGGTTTGCACAGACTCATGCTGGTGTGAGTGGTAACCTACAGAAAACCACCAACAGACACTTGAAGCTTTGGAGTAGCCACAGAGGCCAGAACTGGTTTGAAGCTAAGGCCAGGTCAGTATTACAATTGCTTAACATCATGAGCTTTGATGTTTCCTTGTAGCCTTCATCTTGCACTCGATGTTCATAGAGGTCTTTTCCAACCTTAACTATTCTATGATTCTTGAAGCCCAGCAGTCATAACCACATGGTTTACCCCCATGTTGCAACTTGCCAGCTGTTGTTGTCACATGGCCCGTTGTAAAGGTGACATATGTGAGCTTCAGTTACCATGCAAGAAGCTCACAAAATTGAAAACATACAAGTGGTCCATCTTTATGGCTTAGCTGAAAAGCAGTAGCTCCCCAGTCTGGAGTCGTGATCAAGTGAGGGTTTAAAACCATGATTTTACATCAAGTGATGTCAGCTCAGCCTGATCTCATCACCTGAAGGCTCGTGCTGAACAAACAGGTGGGGAGGAGGGTGCAAGCCAAAAGTGAATCACATCTCCTGAGGCGTTGGTGTGTGGATGTGGCTGAGAAGTAAATGTAGAAACAGGGCCTTGTGGAAGGTAGGACATTTTACATGTGAGACCAAACCAAAACTGAAACAGGGATGGCATTCTTGGGCTATAAACTAAACACAATTTTTGAAAAATAAAGAACCAGTTAATCACTGCTGTAATTTACTAGAAATTCATCAGGTTTGGGCCTGCCTTCAGGAATAAAGAATCTGGACTAGCTGTAGCCGTTTTAATATCATCCCTATTTTAGCAATCCTGTCTTCTCCCTTTGAGATGAGCCTAAGTGCAGGCAGTGTGGAAGGGCCCAAGCTGATAACAACCTTCTGAGCTATTTTATGCTCTGGAGAAAGAATTTTATTGTCCTGGTTCAATAAGCAAGAGCATGGGGATAAGACTTGTGTGGGAGCTCTTCCCGTGATCTCGGCTGTGTTTACACCTCAGGTGTTGCCCTGAAGCTCAGTGGATCCCTTCTAGCCCCATTCCCATGAGTCCCATCTGCCACCACCATCATCACTGCTCACAGCTCACAGTGCAGCAGCCAAAAGGAAGGCCTTCTCAGTTTTGAGCTTTTTTATGGACCCTAAAATTCCCTACCTGTCTCGGGGAGCTTACACTTTAAACTGAGGTGAAAGGGTGAAGAATAGAACCAAGTAGAAGTGAAGCAAATCTTTTTTTTTAACGTTACAGTGATGGGAATATGGAAAGCTGTCCACTTATTAATGCTGTGCACACATGGTCTGTCCTTGCCATGTGAGATCATTGAAATCCAGAATTTAACAGGGTTCAAAACAGCACAGACATTTGTATCAGTAAGAAGACAACTTTGTTGCAGAATATAAAATACTAAAAGGGGGTTGAAAAGTAAAAAGGGAAATAATAGAATGTCATGTTTCAATTTTTAAGTAATATTCTAGGTGAAGAGTTATAGGAAGAACCGCTTGCAATGAATAAATCCATTCTTTATTTCTGCAAGATTTCTAGTAATCTTCTCCAATTCACCTATTGTAGACTACAACTGAAGTTTAAAAGATGAACTGTTGGTCTGCTCCACCTGGCAGATGCTATCTTACTGACATATGAAGCTTTAGAGTAAAGATCCCTTAGAAACACCTGTAAAAAAACTCCTATACTTCAAACAAGGAGACCTTTATGTTAATTACTGCTCTGAAGCACCTCATTATCATCATGTGCCTTGCAGAGTCTCCAGGCCATCTGTACAAGGCACCTTCGTGCACTCAATCTTAACAACGGCAGGAGAACCCCTTCCGTTTTGTAGTATTTTCCATAAACATGAGCCAAAGGAGATAAAATGAAATTCTAGCTATTTTAAGTTTCATTTCCCAGTTTTAAACTGTCTGATTTGAGTTTGAAGGCAAAGTATTACATGTGTAGGCATCCTGATGATTACTGAAGGTCAACATTCACATTCTTTGTTCGACTAAAGAGATCAAACCCTCAGAACAGAGCAGATTCTCGGGGTTCTTTGGGTCGATGTTCTGGGGAAGCAGGTTTTGAACAGTTTACTTGACTTCTATTAAACAATTTTTGGCATAGGTTTTTACAATTTCTGTCTTTCATTATGCAGCTGCATTGCACACTCTGGTGCTCTTTGGGCTTTGATGGTGGTGTCCTTTGAAACTCAAGTTTCTTTTAGTAGGTGAGAAAGACTCACTTTGAAAGCCTTGTAGAAGCTCACAGTCTTTTTAAACATTTCCTTGAAGATACTGAACTGTGCCTGCCCTTGGTGAATTGCTCAAAAATGATCGGAAAACTTAAAAATTGGTCCATGTTAAAACAGTTGGATTCGTAATCCAGGCATGAGTCTACTTGATGCTCCAGAGACTCTCTGAGTGTGACTGACATCGGTACAGGCTCAGTTGAAGAATGAGGGTGATGTCACCAGTTTCCAAGAAAAAAAAGGCAGTCTAAGCTGTCAGTTATAATGCAAGTTCAGTGCCTTTGCTGTGACCAGTTTCCACTTCATTCTGGTTGGTGTGGGTGTGTTTCCACACAGCATGCTGGCCACGTGGTTCCCATTTTCAAGGGACTAACCCTCGGGAGCCTGTGTACCAAATGTAGGCTCCATCTTCCTTTGGCTCACAGGTCAGGAATGTCTCAATGAAACGTGTCAAAAATGGCAGTGCAAAGTGATTGCTTCCCAGTGCATTTGCATGGAACCTTAATAATGATATTAGTTTGAGTGCAAAAGTTGGACTGTCATATTTGTGCCTAAATCTAGATCAAGTATGCAAAGACTATCTGCTATGTCACTGTTTAATGATGGCTCAGGTAAGTAAATTCATTCTAGAAATAAGAGTATATCCATAATTATCTGGCAGTGTAGTGGCTTCTTTGCTGGTTTCCATAATGTTTTGTATATTAATATAGTACAGTGATCAGACATCTGTTAACTGTATCAATGAGACAGTGTTATTCTTCAAAAATAGGAACGTGTGTAAAACAGTTTGTTCTCTATGAGGTGTTTATCTAATGCTTTTCTGCCAATTTAAACTGGCAATCCACTGAAAATTCAAAACTCAGAGTTAGGAGTCATTAATCTTTGAAATTAGTTTTAAAAGTCTGCCTTTATAATTAAGAATTGTCAGTCATCTAATAAAAATATTGTTGGACTAATTAAATACATTGGAGCTTTTTAATTGCAACTGTAGTGTTAATAGAAAACTTTCCAAAATGCTGATCAATCAGACTGCAAAAAAAACCAAAAACATATTGGTAGGTTTTCTGGTGTGGGGGATCCACTTCTAACATAAATATTGTGTGCAAAGTTGACTCATTACTAGCTCTCTGTTCCTTTGTCTTCAGCTGCTTCTCCCATCTTTCAAAGCCCAGGATGGGAAGATGTGTGCTAAGAGTGAGTTCCTGGACAGCATGCACAAAAGTCCTCTTCCTACTCCTGTAAACCAGTGTCCAGCCCATTTAATTTACAGTTGAGCCACACAAACTAATGTGATGGAGGATTTCCATTGGTTGACTTTCAATGAGGGTCACAATATGTGGAATTGTTCTGGCTCTTGATAAAATTGCAGCCAAAGTAAATCCATTTGCAGGGGCAATCTGGAACATTCAAGACCAGATTTGCTGCATTTGAATAATGAACTTTCCCTGCTCATAATGTCGAGGTTCTCTGTCCCTGGTTCCCTTCTGTCCCTGGCCTGTGTGAGCTGATAAAGAAGGAGCCTCCATTTCCTACAAGTTCTTTGTTTTCAACTGCACTGTGTCTGGTTATGGGAATACTTATTATCCCTTCTGCTGTCATTTGTTTCTTAACTTTGTGTCACAACATAGTGCCACTGCCAGGGCACAGATGGGTATCTCAGGGATGCTGTCTCTGCTGTCCCTCCTTCTGGCTTATTAATGGTGCAGTGGACACTCCTGCCTCTTCCCCTTCAGCTAGATCAGGTTTCATTTTTAGCATTGGAGGTTTCTGGTTGGATCCCAGTTGCACTGTGTAGCTGGGTGTCCCCTGTGCCGTGCCCAAGGATAAACAGGGCATTGTATTTAGCAGATTAAATCAAAATATACAGAAACACCCTTCTGCTGCAGTCACCCCTTACCTGGAAAATATTGCTCATGCAGCAAGGGAGGAGGTGGGAGAGGAAATATGTGGTTGTCTGGTTTTGTCATTGCCTGTCTGATTCTAGAGGAAAAACTCTCAACACAAGAAGCTGGTGGTGATCAGGCGCATGGGAGGAGAAAAGCAGAGCCAGTGCCATGAGTCAAAACATTTATCTGCTGTAGGGCAGGGTTAGTGCCAAGAGCTCTGTCTCGCTCTTTTTCTAACAATTGTGCATGATCATCCTCCAAAAGATGGCAACAGCTGCTGGCACTGGCTCCTGACAGCTGTCTGCAGCATCTGCACAGCTGCATCCTGTGGAGGTGCTGTAGAAAACATGAGCAGGTAATAGATTTTGCAAAACCGGCTTGCAAGTCCCCGAGGCTGAATTGAACTGTTGTAAATCTCACCCCCAGATGTGGGTCCTCTGACATCAAAACACACACTGCCTTACCGTACAGCCGTGTAGGAGCTGCCAAAGGAACTGCCTCTACCCATTTAGTTAACCTTTACACAAGGGTTGGGTGGTTTTTTTCCCACTGTAAACAGAACTATTTTTAATCCTTGCCTCTCTCTTTCAAATCACAGGTAGTGATTAATTACTCAATTGTGAAAGGATTGAAGTACAATCAAGCAACACCTACCTTTCATCAATGGCGCGACGCACGGCAGGTCTATGGCTTGAATTTTGCAAGCAAAGAAGAGGCTACCACATTCTCCAATGCCATGCTGTTTGCTCTGAATATCATGAACTCACAAGATGGAGGTAAATTGATCTCTATTAATCTGTGACATTTTTAAGTGCTTGTTATCAATCACCAATATCAGTCGTATTGGATAGTATGCTATTATAAAACATGCTATAATACAAAACAGCCTCTGGTAGACAGCCTTTAGGTCAGCACTTACCTTAGTATAAATTGTACGTGTTTTCAGGTTGTATTTCCATTCCTTCTCATTTTTCATGAGTTCTCACCATAGTTATTTTGGGATGCCTCAGCAGGCAGGTAGGCCCGCTGATTTATGTGGATCTGTATATATTTTACATGTAAGATGGCAGAATATAACTTCAAAACAAACAAAAGTTAGAGCAAAATTAGCAACATTTTATAAGATAGAACTCGGAGCTGGTATTTCCAGTGTGTTGAGTGTCAGCTCCAGCTGATGGGTCAGCTTCCAAAAGAGGAGTGTGTGGCACCTTGATTATTTCAAAAGGTAAAACACAAAGGCTTGTACTCTGGTCGTTGGCTGATATCCCTCAATACTACATTGACTGCAGAAAAAATTTGTGGTGAAGTTTGCTGTTCTGAGAATTTGTCATTGCACTAGCTTGACAAGGGCCCAAAATAACATCCTGGTTTCTCAGTGGAAACCAGTTTCTGGTCTGTGGTATCCGTATGAAGTACTGCCCTCACTTACACGCTTATGACCTCTGTGCAGCTCCTGGGCTGGGAACAGAGCAGTCCTTGTGTGCTTTTTTTCCCCTGTAAAATACACACCACAGCCCTATTTTTCTTTTGCAAACACAGTGAGTCAAGGTTTACATCACCTGCTGCCATCCAGGTTTCACTGCAGTGTTCACTGGCGATGGACAGCAGCTCTTTAGAGAGAGGTTGTCTCCTGACAACTTTCAATACACGAATATGTCTTACTGAGAGGCATATTTGTGATATAAAAGTTCATATTTTTTATTCCGCTATTTCTGTCCTATTAAGCTGAAAAATGCAAAAGTCATCAAAAATCAAGAAATACTTTAAATTCTGAGCTATATTTAGAAATACTGAGGACTTAATCCTGCTTTCTTCAGACTGAACATTTTCAGCTGTAGTTGTGCCACAGCAGGAGACTTCATGAGGAAATCTGGCCAAGATTCACCAGTCCTAAATTTATGCAAATCTGCAGAGTACAAAGCTCTTTGGCTGCTCAGATGCACTCAGCCCTTTTAGACCAGCAAATAAGACTCCAAATTTAGATACTTTGACTATGGTCTTGGTGTAGCGATTGGTTTAATGCCTGCGATAATTCTACCTTTCTTCTGAAAGTCCTCAAGTTTGGGTTGGGTTTTTTCCCATCTGTCTCTTCCTGTCAAAGGGAGTGAGGTTTTCACAGGATTTTGATGTTGTTTCAGGGAGGTGCCTTGTGGAAACACAGGCCTCAGGATGAGAATTTATTGCACATAGGCTAAAATGAAAGAAACTGTCTTATGGTTGATACTTTAATTATGTTAGCTACTCCTAGCAAATAACAAGAGGTATTTTAAGAAAGTATTTTTGCATACTTGAAAGCCTATTAGATTTCTGAGAAGTTTATGAATATACAGCAAATAATAATTTGCATTTTGCATTTTTGGGGCTATTCTTTATTCGTTTACTTAGCACACCAAAGTGTGCTTTAGATGCTTTACAGACTTAAGATGCAGCCCGTGCTGAGGAGCTTGCATTTAGAGTTTGTCACATACACAGACATGAATTGGGTCACAGATGAAAAAATTCCTACATTCTTTCCTATAAAAACAAATGGTCTGGTAAATATTCTGTCTCCAACAACCCCTTTTCTCTCTTACATAAAGTGTTAGAAGTTTCAAAGATTTCCAGTCTTCCCATTCTTTACAGCTGAGCTTGTCAAAAACTGAAATTTGGTTTAAAGATAATTTCGGCATTTGGTTTTTTTTTTTAAAAAAAACCTCTGATTCTGTGAAACAAATTCCTCAAATGCCCACTTTTATCAGTTCTTTTTAATTATGAAATTTATTTCTATAAATATTTATTTTTAATTTGTATTAGCCACAGATTGATAATAGATTATATTGAGGACTTCTATGTCATCATAAGTTTCCCAGTTATTGCAAATGATCTCAGCATGCAAGTTGATAGCAAAAAGTACATAATGGATATAAGATATAAAACATTTTTTCAGATCTGCTCTTCTGGGCTCCTATATACATTTGTGAGTATGAATTACTGGGAATAGGAATTCACACAAGCACACATATCCATATATCTTTTCAGGCGCAGCCACTGTCTGCATACTCCATCCATTCTGCTGCCTGCATACTGTATTAGAGTCTTCTTTTTCATATGGAAAAATCATTAGGAAAAAAATGTATTTATTATATCTATGCATCCATGTATTAAAGTTGCTCATGTGCTTATGCAGATGGATGGCAGCTTTAAGGGGTGCATTTGTATTCACAGAACTGCTCCACACACTAATAAAATGCTCTACCAAAACCACAGCGTTAAACAGAGATTCCCTCTAGCACATTCATAGGACAGCACACCCTATCTGGTACCTCTACAGCCTGGAATATGCTATGTGCACTATTGGGATGTGCTGTTTCTAATGTTTAGTTTTTTCACATATTCCCTGCTGAGACATTATTATGTTTAGGAACTTCTGATGTTCCCATAGTTGAATAGATTCTGGCTTCTATGGCTGCTTCTCCCTTCATTCTACCACCCACTTCCATAAACTAAAATTAATCATGGTAGACTACAGCAGAAAATGTGAGACTGCATCATATCTTCAGCAGACATGCAGTCAAGATACTGTAACATTTGGGAAAATAACTAGTCTTGGCACAAAGCAATGGTGTGGGGTTTTGAACGGTGCATTAAGCTGAATTAGTTTAAAAAGAATGATAGCAGTCTGTGTTTTGGGTATTTGGAGGTAATTTTTAGGTAGTGCTGACTTTCACATTATTGGATCACTTAAAATGAACGTACAGTTACGAACAAGCGATGAGAATTACTGTACTGTCCCTCCTTCTCACAAGAGAAACTCTGACGCCCAAGATCAACCACAGGCACTGATCTCTGTCCTGATCACATGGGGCATGAGTGAAAACTAAACCAAGTGCTTCATTAAATGCCTATGGTTAAATATGCTGAATCAGATCCTACAGCCAGACTGTGTTAACCTGGGCTGCACGTCAAGATCAATGCTGGGGAAGGGATCTTCCCAGGTGAATGACATCCCAAAGATCACAAAAGCTGGGAGAAACACCGTAGTCTAAACTCTCTGTCTAGTTATACCTCTGTGCTCATACTCTTACCTGTGGAGAGGGCTGGCCATCTTACATGTGTCCAAGTTCCCAGTGCTGTGGTGGGAGCCTCTGCCAGTGCACATCCTCAGGGTGGGCTAAAGCAAGCCTTGCAGGAGGTGAACACAGATTCAGCACAGTCTTGTGCTTTGTAAGGATGCTTATGATTTTGTTAGGAGTAGTCTGAAATTAGAGAAAATAAGACTAAAAAAATAATAATAATGCAAATATGTACCATCCTTCCTTTAGAGGTTGACAGTTGCTTCACTGAATCACAATTGTTTACATGCCAGCTTGTTTATATGCCTAATTACTTTGATTTCCTTATACATCTCTTTAATCTGTTCTCCTTTACAATAAAAAGCAAAGAATTGGTCCTGAGCCAGCCTGCAAAATGAGAGCAAATGATAGCATTGACTTGCTCCTTACCAATCTCTTGCTTACAGTTCTTTAGTGGTGACATTTAGTAAGACCATTAGTGTGACAAACGACTTCCCATTTAATTGGTTTTCTTTCGTGGGTGTTCACTTCATGAAGTCAGACCTTTCACTGTCATAAGTTACCTGATACAAGCTAGTGTGTCACTAGCTTACTTTGTCACCTGCAGCCAGGTGTCAGTGGGAGCAGAGCATCACTCCTTCTTGCCCCAGGAGACTGTGGAAAAAGCATTTTGCATGGATCCTGCTGACAGGCTGATGTTTGCTAAGGTTCATGTTCTTCAGGGCTTAAATCCTCTTAAGTAAAATGCAATGACTGGTGGCAGCGCGGCATCATTATTGGAGCAGGACACAAAGTGAGGATATTAGTGAGCTAAAATGGGTGAGTTCTACCCTGATGTAATTTTATAGGAAAGCCAACAGTGCCTGTGGTGAAGGTAACTTTCTGCAGGGCTTAATGGAGCTTGTGCATTCAATGCTTCTCCCAGTGGGTGGTTGCACTTCCCTAAGAGAGGGAATGAGAGTATTTTCTCTCATTTTTTGCTCCCCAAATTTCTGGGACAGGCAAAGGAATTCTTCATCTTCTTCCTTCCTTATTTGCTCACTTCAGACATTGCCTCTGAGTCCCTGCTGGTCCCTGGCAGCACCTGCACGTTCCCATGCTGCAGAAGGAGGCAGTGGCTCAGCTTTGTGGCTTGGCGTGACAGCTCTGAGGGCATCTGGGGCTTCCACAGCTTAAAGACTTGTTACTTCTTGGAGGAGAATTGAGGCTCTGATCTGTGCTACTGGTAAATGCTGCCTGTGACATAGTGAATAAAACGTATTATGAACTTTTGTTTTTCTTTTGATGTTTTTACCTTGAGGACTTGGATACTTATTGTTGACTTACAATGCATGAAAATCCTATTTCTAAATGGAAACACCACATGCTGGAAAGCCTTAAGCAGAGGGCCCTGTTGCAGAGTTAATCATAGTTAGAGGTCAGCTTCCTTTTCTGACTAAGGGAGAAGTTGGAGGAAAGCATGAAATGGTAGGAGAGAGGTTTGAAGAAAATTAATAGTGATTTATTTGTTTATTTCCTGTGAGAAAGCAATAAATAATGTTCTAAGTGTCTTAAAGACCACACAATACAGATGCAGCTCATGGAAGGTGCAGAGTTCATCCCCCTACCTTCCCACATGATGCTTCAGAGTCCCAGCCTTAACTCTGCAGGGGGAACATTTTGGTAGCCAGAAGGATTGCTCTTCACCCCTCTTCTTCTGATTAGAAAATCTGCTGGCTTTTCTTTTCCACCACTGAGGATTGTTTGACAGGTATTTCTCTGGCCACCTTTCCCATAAGTTGTATTTCATGAAGTTCCTCGGAGTTTGAGATGTTTTTCCATTCCTTCAGTCATTCTGCTTTTAACCTTGTACAGGAGTGACAGCATTTCTGTATTGCTGAGAGGAAATTCCTTGGCAAGCACACCACCAAAATAAGGGGATAAAAACAGAATAAAGCATTGATTCATTGAACAGCAGATAAACTGGCAGAATGTAGCATACATTCTCTCTCCTAGTTAGATGCCCTAAGTATTTGCAAGGTTTCTGTCACTGAAGGACGTATGTGAAGATTATGGTGCACTGGATTTCAGATGAAAGTGTACGCAGGTTTTTTAATACATTTTTCTAATGTTATATTCAGTTCACTTTTCGTTAGAATTTTTCCAAGTAATCCCACGTCTCTCAGTTTTTCAGTGGCACCAAAGTGTAACTGCTGGGAAACTCAGTCAGCTGAATTCATCTTCTACAATGCAGTGCCTGTTTTATTTGATAATATTGCCCCAAGACTTCCCAGCACCACAGAGGACACAGTGTGGGAAGACAAAAGACTGCATCTTCATTACAGCACTGCATAATACATAAAATCACTCATCAATAATGGACGGGACCCACCACAGAACACAATGCCCACTTGCAGCCAGCTGGTTCCAAAACCGTGCTGGTGTAATGGGATCTGTGCCCCATGCAAGACACTTTGCATACTGTGCTGCAGACTTGTTTCCCACGCTATCAGGTGTGTTGGTGCAGATTATAAAGCACTGAGGTGGTATATTCTGTGCTCATTGTACTTCTGAGTGTGCTAATAACATGTAAAGACACGTGTAACTTCATATTGCATAGGCATTGCAGAACTGTAAGCACGCAGCCTGCTGCATGTCTTTGAACCAAGTCATTCCACGAGTTGTTCCTATTTATAATTTAGTGTTAGAGAACTTGTAAATAACAAACTTTTGAACTCACTGGTGTAAATATGATCCATGTGGTCAGACACCTAGTGCTAGCCAAAATAGCAACCCGCAGCCAATGGTTAATTGGGTGCACGTGAAAAATACAGAGCACTTTTGATTCTTTAGAAAACAAAGCTTTCCCAGGGAAAAGAATCTTTTTCTGATTGACATCTTTCAAAAACACCAGAGAAAGGTTTAGAGAAACACAGTTTTTCCAGCCTCATTTGGTCACCAGTTTCAGTATTAACTTTAATTGCTCAGAAATGCTCTTCAGATAGGGCAGGTTTTGATCTAAATTGCTGTGCTTTGTAAGTCAATGAAGAGGGAGGGAAAATTCAAGTAAGATGATGAGATTTTTCCTTTCGTCTGCTTCATTACTTTATCGCTGGAACTGTTCCAGAACAATCCACCTGACTTATACATAATATTTTAGTATATTGCTTACTATAGAAATAAATTCATTCTTTGCCAACTGGACAGAGATGAGCTGTTACCAGCAAACCAGGGGCAAATTTATTGAGCAACCAGTGGAGGGCACCCCTCAGGCAGTGCCCCACAGCATTTTTGACCGTTTCGGGCCAGGAGTCCCTTCTGAACTCAGCTGAAAAACATCAGCTCGGCCCACAGGAGCTCATCGTGGCTAGCTCCCAAGGCTTTTTCTTCCTGTGCTGGTGGGGATGACAGTCCTCATATAAGCCCACTGCCCATCTTTCCTGAACAACGAACACTTCTCCACCTGGAATAAAGACACTTACCTTGCGAGCTTCCTCTGCCTGCTTAAGTGTCCTCTTCTCAGGTTAACCTGGGTTTCCTAAGTTGAGTATATGACATTTCTAAGAACCTGGGTACACTTCACAGTAAGAGAAACATGCTTAAAAGCAGAACTGGAAGAAGTTGGCCCAGCCAGAAGAAGCAGTGAATAAAACTGGTTAATCTCCTGTGTTAGTTTGGCTCCATCTGACTGGAGCACAGGAGGTAAATTGCTTTATTCGTGAATAGATAAACTGGGATTACAGACTCCTTTCAGTGTTAGAACTGTAAATATAATTGCTATTACTCATCTGTCAGGAAGTATCAAACTGTTATTTAATTATTCTGCTCTATAGAAGTAGGCATTTTTTCAATTCAGTTTTTCAGTCCCCCAGACGGTAGGGATCCATGGCAGAAAGTTTTCCAGGGCACTGAAGTGCTCTCCCAATGATATGCAAATAAAAACCCATGACATGTTGCTTGTACACATCTTAGCCACTTTCCTGCAGGACTCTATTGTATCCCTGCTCAAAGCAGCAGCAGCAGCAGCGCCAGAGCTGCTGTCGAATGTCTAGGACAACAAAAGGTGCCTCTGTTCTTTGAAGAGCATAATAAATCTAACTGCTCTAGAGTCTCTTCCTGATGTTTTTTGCTGTGCTGAATTCTTCTCCACTAAATGAAAACCACTTCAGGAAGGAAACTGTGTGTGGGGAAAAAAAATTGTTGAGAGATTTAAGAGAGACTTGCACACGTTGAGAGCAAAGATTTGTGCTAGCCAAGATTCCCTAGCGCCATTGCCTTCAAACCCTTGTTCTTCTGAAAACGGTGCAAACTAGCAAAGTACCCAGAGCTCAGTGGTAGGAGATTCCATGTAGCTTTTTCACTAGACTACAATAAGTGGCAGAAGAATATATTAGCTTAGGAAAAAAAAGTAATTATCAAAATTTAAGAAGTCTAGTAATTTATGTGCAAGCAGTGTAGGCCGGATTTTGGCTGGTATTCACTTAGAGACCATTTATAGGGTGTTTGCTTGCTGAATATACCCCTTCATCAGCAAGGGCTCCTTTTTTGGGGTTAGTCTGGACTGTATATACCTCATGTCCTGTGTCAGCCAATAGCTGTGAGTGGGGCTCAGCCTTGAGCAAACATGCAAAAGCTGCATTGTGCCAGCAGATGCTGTGACTCAGAAGCAGCTCCGTGTCACTCTCCCTCCTCTCCTTCCTCTCCTCTCCCGAGGGACATGGCAGGAGAAGGAGTACCTGCCCACAGCCTATGCCAGCAGTGCACTGCCAACACCCTCAGGCTCAGCTCCTCAGGTGGGCAGTGGTGGGTTCTGCCCTGCCCCTGCCCCTCTGCTCTGCACCACAGAGAGCAAAGGGATGGGTTTACACCTCTCTGCCTCCTAAGCTCCTGCCCCTAGTCTGTGCTTACAGTCCACGGCTCTTTAAAAATCTGAAGGATATTAAGCGCAAATGGCTTTTTGTGATGAGAACAGTATTTTTTCCCTTTACCTTTTCCAATGCCATCCTTTAGAATGTTGAGTCTCAGTGCATTTTGTTTTGCTCACCAGTTACAGTCTGTGGGACATCTATTTATTGATTGGGTATCTGATTTCTTTCAGTGAAAGAGAAGTTGCTTCTTGGAAGAGATTTGGTCTTTTCACAAACCTTCCTTCAGTTTTGTGTTCATTTTCTGTTACTCTTAAAGTGCTTTGATACTTGGTGTGATGAGGTGTTCTCTAAAATAACAATAAAATGACTTTGTGTCAGAACACAAATTGCTTTTTTAAGGCAGTTTGTCTTCCTTTGCAGACCCTACATGAATTAGAGGTGCTGTAATTCCACAGAGAACAATACTCTGTTTACCTCTGCACATACACTGACGTCTTCACACTATTTTTAGAGCCAAATCGTTCATAATATATAATGTCACAGAATAAGTATAGAAGAACATTTTGTGGAATTTTTCCCACTAGAAGAGGGAAAAGAATATTGAAAATAAGTAGACTATTTTAAATACTGTGATGGATGGCCTCATTCTTCAAACAAACAAACAAAAAAATGACCAGGCAGTGTGTTGTGGTGGTAGTTACACAGATTCAGATTTGCAAAGGGTCATAGCTGGTGACAGGTTCTCCAAGCTTGAATCAGCCAAACCAGACTTATTTTTACAGTGGAGCTGCGCTTCTCCGAATGCTATTTATTTTTGGAAAAGTGAACGACACAAACTTACAAGAGATTGTACAGAAAGTGATATCTCCAGCTTTCTACAGCATTAATAAGTATCTGAATATACATAACACAGGATTAAGTGCTGTATTCATTTTGAATCGTCTTGCAGAAATAGCGCATTCTGATAATGATGATGTTGTCTAATTCCAGTGTTAGCCCCCTCCCCCAATTACTTATTTTATAGTGTTCACAGTTACCCTGTGTAATTGTTGGGTACTAGCTAATTTTTTATCAGCATTTAACTTGAAAGGAGACCCACAAATGTGTAGGGATTAAGATGGTTTGGGTTATTATCGTAGAATGGTTTGGGCTGGAAGGGACCTTAAAGATCACATAGTTCCAACTGCCCTGCCACGGGCAGGGACACCTTTCACTACACCAGGTTGCTCAAAGCCCCGTCCAGCCTGGCCTTAACTGCTGAGCTGGCAAGAAACTGGGTTGTTTTTGTTTTTTTTTTTTTTTTTAGAAAACTTTTTGCCTNTTTTTTTTTTTTTATTTAGAAGACTTTCTGCATTCCCAGTTAAGAGACAGATCTTATAATAGTTTGTCTCTACACCGTAACTCATATACTCCCCTAGCTGTGATCCCACACCTAACAAGTAATAGTTGTGTGACCATTATCCTCCTGTTAATGAGAATAAAAATGTAGGAACAGTATCAGATGCTCCTGAACAGTCAGTTATGTATTTTAGGTGGCTCTAAAGGCAAAATTCATCTCATTTTTTGTCTCTTTTTTTCATCACTGACTGTAAAGGATTGCTGCTAAGAACCCTTCTTTGGTTCCTGACATTTTGCTATGATCTTCTTCCAAACTTTCTAATTAATGAATTAATGATATCTAATTATGGTGTAATTAATTAGTAACTACAACGACAATTACACCTCTAGTTTAATAATAATAAATTAGGGATCTGGAATGTAATGCCCATAAGCTGTGTTTTTAGTGATGCTCCTGTGGATTTCCCTGTGACAGTTAGAGAGAACTCACAGGAATTCATGTGTGTTGTGCATGTCCTCATATGTGTGTTCACATGAGCAACACATATCACATTATCATTTTTCTGACTGCCTGAGCTCTGCAAACAGGTGGGTTTCATGCATGCAAATTTTTGAATTTTATACCAGAAGTGAATTCGTGAAGAAATTTACACGTATGTAGGTAGAAATCAAGAATAAGTTGCTGGGCTGAGAGAATTTTTCACATGTAACCAAAATAAAATTGATAGTATTTTGAATTTTGTTTTTAAATTCTGCTTCTGTTAGCATTCACTAAAAATGTTTTTCTGGTCGAAACACACAGTGTTTAGGACCACAGGACTGCGTGGGGACAGCCAGTGGTGCAGCTGAGGAGGTGGGGCACAGCTCTGCCACCCTCTCTGGCGGCAGGATCAGCTGAGGGGAAAGTCTGCTTAATTCCAGCCGCCGAGTGAATCACCATATGCTGCTGCCAGCAAAGCATGTAGAGCAGCTTCTGCTGCTGGCTGGTAATCCCTGGGAAGCTCACACAAAGTCTATTAATGGCCTTCTTAGATGACTCCGTGCAGTCACCCAGCATCTTATTTTTCACCAAGTCAGGGACTCGAAAGCTGTAGGTTGTGTGGCATTCTGCAAGCAGAGTCTCGGATGCTTATGGCAATGACTGTTGTAATTTCCCCAGTTAATCCTAGTGAAGCAGTACAGCTGAAAATGGGATTCATTTAGCTGAACTTCAGCCATTTAAATGCCGGGCATCTAGTTTACAGTAATTGTACAGTTTACCTTCCACGCCACAGAGCGAGGAGGGCTCACCTGGAGGTGGTGAGGATGTAGTCCTGCGCTGCTGGCTGGTGGCCCAGCAAGCTGCACAGTCCCTGCCACACAGCAGGGAGCAAACTGCCAGTGTGATAGAATGGAACAGTATCGTGTCATCCTGTAGTTCAGGAAGGAAGCAATCTGCTGATAGGTGATTTGAGTTCCCAAGGCATCCAGCCTTTGCCCTTGTACGTGCTCAGCTGCACAGCTGAGGTGGAGACAGCGTGACTCAGGTCTTGAACGTGCACTTAAAATTCTGCTCCCCTTCTACTGACAAAAAAGCCAAACCCTGCCAAGCCATCACCGTCAATCAGATTTGCATAGATTGCTTTATCTGTTGGTCTTGATTAGTATTCTGGAGAGCTCTATAGAAAACATCAATTTTAATTCGTTTCCTCCGATGCTAGTTTCCAGGAACTCCCTCTGGTGGTTAGTGCAGCGCCTGGAAAGCTGTGTGAACATCATCTGAGTGATACAGCACACTCAGAGAGGTGGATTGAGAAGTATCTTGGCTTTTTTCACACCTTTAATAAACTTGGGGTCACGAGTCACTGAGGTTAGCACCTCTTTCGACTGTTTGAACTTGCTAAATCTGAACTGCTCGTTCTTGAGAAGAAATGGTGCATTTCCTGCAGCGTGGCAGAGTAAGGAGCAAGACTGCAGGTACCTGTGTGCTGGTCTGGTCAGGAGCAGGAGGATGTTCAGACTGGATATTGTCAGAAATCCATTTGAATGTGGGTTATCCTGAAATTTAATGGATGTCTCTCCTAAGGCATTTTACTTTTTAGAATTTGTGCTTTTTCTTTTTTCTTGGCATAATTGGCATCCACAATAGAAGTGACTCTGTACATTTGAATCTGGGTCCTTGGGTTCTCCTTCATCATTTATAAATGCATACATTTCAGTTTCACTTCTCCAAGGTGCTTTTGACAGCAAATCTTATGGGATCCTTGCTAAATGCAAAAGGAAACACTCTGAATCAGCAGAACAGCAAGGCTGGCTGAACTTGGACAAAAAGAAACGAGCCTTTCGGTGTCCTCCAGAGCCTGCCAAATCACTAAGTGCTGCTGATGACTAGCAAGGGTGGTACAGCTAATGCAAAGGCTGGCAAGAGTTAGTGTGCACAGTGCCACAGGAGGGGCACCCTTGGTCAGGGATGGAGAGGTGGATGGATGCAGGGAGCCAAAGGGCAACAGCAGCATCCAAGCTGGTCCCTGCAGCACTCTGGAGATTTGTGGCTAAATGTGTGAACAAGTTTCCAGATCTGCAATGGAGGCAGAAGGCACCAGGAGAAAGCTTGGTTCCTGTACAGTCAGCAACAAAACTCCTGACAGAAAAATGAGTAATTTACACCTAGTTTGTGAAAGGAAGAGGGATTTGAAAAGGGTGACAAAGGTGAGGATCCAAATGCAAGCATGCCTCATGCTTCCTGTTGATTGTTTAATTTCTTATTTCTCTGACCTTTCTGATCATTCTAAATATAATATTTACACTTCAGAGCTAAAGCTTGAAAATAGATTTATGGCTCTTTGGGCGAGCTGGCATTTGATTCCTTTTTTGCTGTAACATTCACGTGAGCACAGAGTATCTGCATTTTTTGGACGTTATTACAATGATTTTCTTACAGACGAGATTGCCCCTGGGTGGTTTGCATTGTCTCATCGGCCTGAGAGTGCACCCCCGAATCGCCTCCTTTTGCTTATCAGAGTTTACTGGTGTGTCCAGAAATTGGCCAACTAGTGTCATGCTGTATATTTCTCTTGTCTTCCATCACATTATACTGCAGTTACATCTTTCAACACCGCCGTATTTTTAAATTATGTTTTCCCTGACACTGCAAATGGTGCAGAACGTTAAAGGCAGACAAATTGAGCTGTTAGAGTTGGGGGCAGGGGGTTTGGTCAGCAAGCCATAATACACAGGAAGCTATTTTTACAGTGAGACAGTGAGAAACCATTGCAAAAGCCTCAACAGTGCAGAGCTGTGTCCTTGGTCGTGCTGTAAAGGTCAGCGTTGGTGTGTTGGGCGCATTGGTGGGGGCTGAGTGTGCAGGTGCTGCACCAAAGTCTGTCTTGTAGGCAGGTTTTCTCATGCATTTCACTGCCATGGCTAATGTTCACTCTGGTGTCTCTTTGGCTTCTGAAGTTAAGTTGCAGATACGACACACAAAAAGGTGTGTTTCTTCTGGAGCATTCTTAAGGTGCATCACACCTGGGGAACTCCCTGAGAGGTCTGTGCCTGGCACGGGGTGGGTGCTTAAGTCACCATTTCAGCCATGCTGGGAAAAATGTTTCCAAGGGTTTTCAGGGTTCTTTTAACGGAAACGAAAACTTTTTCCCGGAAACATGCTACATCTGGTTGCACTTTTTATTTTGCTAAAATCAAAATGGAACTTTTGACCTTCCTAAGAAGGTCATTCCGAAATTATTTTTCATTCTGAAATTGCCTTTTGATTCACTTTTTATTTCCAAATACACATAATGTAAATTACCATATTTGGTTATCAGGAAGACAATGAGAGAACCCCAGCTTTTTGATTCAAAACAAAGAGAAATTCAAGCTAAACATTCTTTTATGTTTCCATTTTAAAGCTCAAATTCAAGGCAAATTACAAAAACATAAAAAGAAGTTTTATTGTAAAGATGAAACGTGATATTTTTAAAGAAAAGAAGTACCTTTTAGTGAGAATCAAAATCCCATACATTTCTGTGCTAATTCAGAAATTGTCTTAAATTTTTTAAATTTTTAAATTAAACCCCACAATTTTACCAAAAATTCTTTTTTCATGGCTGCACTAGAAACAGTAATGCAAGAAGGAGTCCTGGTCAGCAGTATCTTGAATTATTGGATTTCACATTATTTTATTACATTTATTTTTAGTGTTAAAATTCATTTACAGCTAATGTGAGAACATTAGCTATTTAAACAAAACTGCAAAACATATTGTCAGCTTTCACACTCTGTAAATTAAACCAGTATTTGCTCATGTTACATGAGGAACAGATACAGTAGGGTGTTTGAGTTTTTTATCATACCAGATCATTCTGAAAGTGTCTCTTGTGCTAATCAGCTGATATGTGGGTTTCATTTCCATTGCTCTGCAACTCTGTCCTCTTGTACATATGTGCTTTAAAATTGGGTGGGTTTGTTTTTTCCAGTTTAACCTTGATTGGAGATTTTGAAACCTTTTTCCCTAGGCTTTCCTCACAGCTTTCTAACTGAGCTTGGTGCCTACAGAAGTTACAGTTAAATCTTAGTTTCTTCCATTTTTTTAGCTGGAGAGTGTTTGTCCCCTCATGCAAGTTCCTGTTAGTATCAGAGCATTTAAGGATGAACTGTAATGAACTGTAGTCTCCAGGGTTTCTGCCACCATGACCTTAGTTGTTCGGGGTTTGTCCTCTGCAATGAGTTTATCAATGGGGGAGTTGGCCCAAGAGAATTTAAGGCATTTTTTTTTCTCCCTGTCAGTAATACAGTGGTCTTCCAATGCTTTTATTTCAGTGTTCTGGTCATGTTATCAATGACTTAATTTCAAAAAAAGAACAAACCCAAAATTCAACCTGCTGATAAAGTGTAATGTCTGAGCTGGCTTCATTGTGCACAGCATAAAAAGAAAGAAACTGCTGGTTTGGGGTGGTATTTTTTCACAACATATACAGTGCTCCTGAAGGGAGATGCTTCTGGAACCACTAGGAATCAGGTGGTACATTTTTTATAGAGCTCAGTGTGCAGGGCTT
This sequence comes from Oxyruncus cristatus, assembly GCA_013399855.1. Lineage (NCBI taxonomy): Eukaryota > Metazoa > Chordata > Aves > Passeriformes > Cotingidae > Oxyruncus > Oxyruncus cristatus. Next base: position 461,222 of record VXAY01004929.1, on the reverse strand, counting down.
GTAGAACATGGGATAAGAATTAAATCCCCAAAATCATAGTAATGTGGCTAAACAATCTAATAACCAGGAGTCCTCAGCATGAAAATGTCTCTAGAAGAGGGTTAACAGCTGCACCTTGTGGGCTTGAAATGCCTTGCAGAGATAAGGGAAAAAAGCCCTTTGTCATGACACTGTCTTTCATTAAAGTCTTTCATTAACTGACTTTCAGAAGTTATTGGTAGGGCTTCATCTTGTCAGAATAGATCTTTATTTTCGGGTGGTAAAGATGAGGGCACGTTACAATTACAACTATGTAGAGAGAGTATTATTTAAGGATTTATATTCATTTGCATGTCAGATTAAGGTTTTATGCCATTCCCTGTGTGAATTAAACACAGATAGCAGTTATGAGAGTTACGACATTTTCTGATGGGTTTTCATGCTGAATTGCAGTGAAATCTTGTATTATCAGATGAAAGTGCCCACTCTCATACATTAATATCCTTTTGTGTTTAGAACGGATATAAAAATAGATATCATACTGTATATGCCAATTATGCACAATATTCACATGGATTTTTATTTCAATGAAATTAAAGGTCATTCTGACTCCCCAGGGAATGAAGTTTACAATTGATAAAACAAAGCAAAGATGCATATCCTTAATGTTACTGGCCCCCTCGGGGAATGGTGCTTCATCTCCTCTGACTCGGGCAGCAGACAGGGTGGACCCAGCTTCCCGTGCCACACCCCGTCACTGGAGTTACAGTGTGCAAACTGTGTGGCATTGCCTTGGGAGAGCCACCTCAAAAAAGGTACTGAAGAGGAAGATAACTCAGAGAGAGAAATAAAACCCAAGAAAGGCAAGCGATACAAATGAAAACCGTTGCTCAGCACCAACCAGATCATGCCCAGCCACTCCTCAAGCAGCTGCTGCAGGCCAGCTTTCTCCCTAGTTCTATTGGTGAGCATGACACCATACGATATGGAATATCCCTTGGCTCAGTGGGGTTCAGCTGTCCCTGTTGTGTCCCCTCCCAGCTCCGTCTGTACCCCCAGCCTGCTCTTTGGTGGGGTGGGGTGAGAGGCAGAAAAGATGCTGCGGAAGTGCTGCTCAGCAACAACTTAAACATCGCTGTATTATCAACATCCTTTCCAGCACAAATCCAAAATATAGCCCCATACTAGCTATTGTGAAGAAAATTAACTCTATCCCAGCTGGATCCAGCACACCACCCTTCTGCAAAGTGATCATCACCCACACCAGGAGTGTAAAAAGCTTCATTAATTTCTTTCTGAAAATCTGCTGAACATCAACACAATACATGAACATACACTGATTTTATTCACAGAATAGTTTAGGTAGGAAGGGTAGATCATTCCTTCCAACCCTCTTGCTCTGGGCAGGGATATCAAGCATTGGAACAGGCTGCCCAGGGAATTGGTGGAGTCACCATATCTGGAAGTACTGAAAAGATGTGTAGATGTGGCGCTTAGGGACACGGTTTAGTGTGGACTCAACAGTGTTAGGTCTACAGTTGCATGGGTGATCTGAAGTGTATGTCATGATTTAATCCCAGCTGGCAACATAAATATCATCTAGCAGCCACTGGCTCATTCGCCCCCCTAGTGGGAGGGGGGGAAAAATCAGAATAAAGGTAAAACACATGGGTTTAAATAAGAACAGTCTAATAATTGAAATAAAATGTAGTGATAATCACAATAGTAGTTAAAAGGGAGACAGCAAAAAGAGGAATAAGGCCCAAGAAAGACAAGTGATGCACAATACAATTGCTCACTACCCACTGACCGATGCCCAGCCTTTTGCAGCTGCTCACTGCCAGAGCACGGGAAACTGGCAAGTCCTTGACTTCAGGTAAGCACAGCTTAGCAACAACTAAAACATCTGTGTGTTATCTGCATTATTCTCATACTGAATTCAAAACACAGCTCTGTACCAGCTACTAGGAAGAAAATTATTCCATCTGAAGCCGGGATAGGATCTTTTTCAACCTAAATGATTCTATGAACCTGTGACCTTTCCCTAGCTCAGGTTGCTCAAAGCACCGTTCAACCTGACCTTGAACACTTCCAGTGGTGGTGCACTCGCAACTCCTCCAGGCAACCTATTCCAGTACTAACTGAGTGCACAGAGCAGCCAAGTCCCAGTTGCCAGTGCTGCTTTGTAGGATTCAGACCCTCTCCTGCTCATGCCCAGTTCAGCCTCGTCTCCTGCAGGAGGATTTTCTGAGGAAGCATTTTGAGGAAAAAGCTATCTTGTGCAATATTTCAGTAAGGAAAGAAAATTTCTGTGATGGAAGTGGATTTTCAGCTGTTGGACTTCACATCAAAAAGAATTATCAAAATGTTCAGCCAGAGGGTAATGGGATGTCCTGATGGTATGAAATAGACTTCATGGTATTTCAGTGAGAGGCTAGTTCACCAGTAAAATGTGCTAGTTAGAAAAGGAGATAAAATGCTCCCACATCCCCAAATGTGAGTCACTGTAGGGTTTATAAGCACGATCAGGGCTGTTTTGGTTCTGACTGATGATAGTAAGAGACTGTTGTGACCCTGCTACTTCACTACATCTATATTTAAAGTGTCAGTGTATCATTTTTTTACATTTTTTACAATCCTGTGAGTCTGTTCCCCAAAATTCCCTTGAGGTTTCTTCATGCTTTCTCAATTTTTCATCTCAGCAAAGATGATTGATTAGAAACCAAACAACTGTCTTAAAGGTATCCCATGGCTCAATTCTCATGCTGAATTGCTCTTGCCTGGTCTTCTATGCTTGCTACATATATAAATGATCCTGGGATGAGGTGTGCTGCTACCACAAGTACTTGGGAGAGGGATGTAGCAAGGGGGCCTTCACCAGATATTGAGGAAAATTAACACTGAGCTGGTAAACCCAGACATGTAGAAAAGAAACCTGATCACAAGTATTCTCTTCTAGTGTAGCACAGCACATATCTGGAAATATATATTTTAAAAAAATTACAGAATTGTTCGTGCCAAGATTGCAAAAGGTGATTTTTTTAAAAAATTTCTTTGAAGGGAAAACCTTCAAAAGCAAACAAGTTTTGACAAAAAACACCTCAGAAGGTAACTTTGTATTTATGTATTGGAATATAGTGAAAAAAGCAAACCAGTTATTAAATACAAAGTATCAGTTGTCTCTAATAATATGTTTTAAATATATGTCATTACAGATGACCTGAATTTTTGGTGCCTCTGATGTCCTTGGTTTAAAAGGATTCTATTACTAATTTTTTAATACTACATCTTAGGATTTCCTCCCTGTTTGTGAGGTGATCATGTTGTTACTTTGGCCTAAATGGTAAAAAGTAAATACCCACCCAGCTGGTGTTGGTGGCTAGGGAGTGACACAAGTAGCCCAGCCTGCCATTCAGAGACATCTTCAGCATGGACCTCAGAACTGCTTTGCTAAAATAGGTTGAGTGAATAAACGCTTCACATCTCACCAGCTAAGTAGGTATTGCTGCAGAGGACATCTGACCTGAGTGAGAGGTTCAAAAGAGCTTCTATTTTCTGTTTTTGTTGTGGCAGCTGCTGTGGAGCCCCACATTCCTATTCTATACCCATGTGCCCGCTCCCCATCTGAAACGGGCACTTTCTAAACTCTCAAGAGGTTCTACCCCTTGCAAAGTGATATTTAACACTTAAACTGAGAAGTTTGATCCACCACGTTGGTATTATCTCAAGTTCTGCCTAGCCAGCCTTTGATTGCGGACAGGCGTGGTTCACACCGCTGTGCCAGGCAGGTGGGTGACGTGGGCTGTGGGCGAGGGGTGAAGCCACCTCCTGTTGCAGCTCTTCGTGGTCTGCCTGATCCCATGATTTGTGCTCTAGGGGAGCTCTGGTACCCGACCACTTCTGTGAGCAGAGGTACAAGCCAGGAGACGTGAAGTTTTGTGACAGATTTGAGATGGCATCCCATTCTTTCACCAGGGTGTTCTTCATCCCACGGGGTGTCCCTGGTCACAGTGGGGTTCTCTGGGTCTGTGTTTGGGTTCCAGCTTTTCCCCAACATCTCATTTGGACACTGTGTCTGACTAAGTTGACCCACAGGTTTGGTCAGTGTCTCTGTTCATGTTGCCACTTGGGAGGTGTTTTTTTTTTTTAAATACTTGTCTGGCTGGCTCAGCAGCATCATCTGTAGGGATGTAGGGAGTGAGTTGGGCTGCCATCAGCCCAAGTACTCATTGGAAGTAAAACCATCGTGAATTATGGTGCTTACAAGGCACTACCCCTGCCCTGCCTTGGGTGTCTGCTCTGGGTTTTTCAGTATCACTTCTTTAAAATAAAGAAGAACTGGATGTAGCCCTCCACTGTTTATATCTTTAAACTACTGTTATTTAAAGTGTAGTAATATTAACTATCAATTAGACAGCTATATGGTTACTAAAGCACATGACAGTACTTTCCCTGGGAGGATTTAAAGAGAGGATTACAGAATCATAGAATGGGTAAGGTTGGAAGGACCACAGTGGGATAAAATATTTGTACATCCAGGAGAAGTTAGCTGATATTAATTCTGAGTTGTTGCACTATAGGCAGAAATGAAATTGCATTTTTTTTTCATGTGTGAACATCAGTTGCTTTATATTATAGTTCCTGCAGGTCTGCTTCTCTTAGATGGCCTTTTTAAAATACACTGCCTTTGTGCAGTCACTTCTGATCTGCATGTTTGGTGAAAGCTGTTGAGACTAACAGATTTGTAAAATGCTATCTATTCCTATTGAAGAGTGAGAGTAATGCATGAGATGATCATGGAATGCATGTTTTCCTTCTGAACGACCTGTTCTAAAGCTTCTCGCATGAGAGGCTCTCTCCACTTGCTAACTCAGCTGACCTGTCTGGTCACCTCCACCTTTCTCTTGCAGTTGAGCTTTGTGAAGAGATTCACAGAGCCATTAGAAAATTAATTTCATTATGAAAGAGGGCAGATATGCAAATACACCTATATTTTGTGTTACTTTCCAGTTGTAAAGTGTGTTATTTTTGCTTATTTCTTCTTTTTTTCTCCTGAGAAGATCCAGACACAAGGGATGACGTATTTCAGCAAAGAGAATTGGTGGTGATTTGTTGTGCCATCTTAGAACAAGGGCATACTGCAAGTTTAATGGTCCAAGTTGGATTTAATAATTGATTTATTAGAATATTTTGATATTTTTGTAGCAAGCAGGCAGCAGAACTGCTGTGGGCTCCAAAAGCATTTTCTTTCCTCCTGCTTTCTTGAGAACTGAGGAAGGATGTCTTTAGTCTGTGGTACCATTTAAAGCCAGCTTGGTCATGTATGTGTAGAATGTTCATTAAGTCTATGTAATGTCTTATGGGATGGAGCAAGTAGCTGCTGAGGGGACTAGCACAGGATGAGGAACTTTTCTTGGTTTTTTTCTTCCTTTGCTCCCTTGTTCAAATTCCAGTTGGATGGAAGGAGTGAGGAAGGAGTCCAGAAGTGAGCAATTGATGGCTGTGCAACTATTTGAGAAGTCCTGAGCAGCTCAGCACTTTGCACTGCCTCAGGGAGTTAAAAGAGTTCCATGTCCTTCAAAAGCAAATCCTGTCTGCCTTTTTGAGAGCCTACAAGTACTGGCTCTCCATCTGGCTCTGGCTGGTCTAGAGTGTTCATCCAAAAATCTGTCCCTGTTGGTCTCAGAAGCCAAAGTGCCTGCCATGTGGATTGTCCTGATTTCTTGTTGTAGTTGATTTTAAATTGTTTTTTATTCTTATTTTTATAGAAAACATGAGCAAAGTACATCAGCTAGTCGGGACACAGAAATGTATGCAGCTGGTCCAAATCAAACCTTTTCAATGAGAAAAGGATAGGCTTTGGTTTCCAATCTTTTAGTTCAATCATCCTAAAAACATTAGACGTTTCAGAAAAAAATTAAAACATTTAAACAGATTTATTATTCTGCCAAGATTTATGTGAATTGAAATTCTCCATTTGGAGGGGGGAAGAGAGAGGGAAGTATAATTTCATTTGTTAAATAATACTGAAAGATTTCTTGTGAACTGAAAAGGGACTGAGGGGAAAAAATTCCTGTCTTTCATTTGATCCTTTTTTAGGACAGGAAGAGATGGCAGGTGGAGAAAGTCTGACAAAACACCTTGTGCATTGGCACAGAAGCCACAGAAAGTCTTTCAGACATCCATATTCTGAAAGTTAATTATTTTCAACTGTTACAGTGGGAACACAATATAATGATGCTTCCAGGTCTGCTGTTAAAATGCATCCCTTCTATCTATTCACTGCAGCCCAGGTTCAGAACTGCAGCTGAACTGTGTGCTTGGTGGTGGCCACTTCAGTCATCAAATGTGAGGGCTCAGAGATTTATTTTAAACACGTGCTGGCCTACTTGTCGTGGTAGGATCTCAAGTGATGGTGTAGTATCGCAGTGCAAAAGAGCAAAGTGCTGGCATCAGGAGCTTGGAGAGGACTCACTGTGCTGCCAACTCTTGTCCCACGTTTCCTAAACCCCCAGGGCAGGAAGGAAACGAGCCAGGAGACTTTGTCTCCAGCAAGTCTGCGCAGCGTGGTCCTGCCATGAGCTGTGCCATTCAGGGCACGGTTGTGTTACCACAGGTAAGAAGTAGCTTATAAAAGTGTTTCATTGCAAGTGAAATTGTAGCCTCGGTGGCTGTGGGTGTTACTGAGGAGAGTGTGATCTCTGGCAGGGAGAGACCTTTATCATCACGGGAACTTTTGATTCTGCGTTTCCTTGTCGTTTGATATTTCTTGTCATTCCCATCTTCAGTCAAATGCACCCTTGTTTATCCTTCAAGACATCATGCACCAGCATGACAGCTGTGTGTGGTGTGTTTATCCATCAGGAAGAAAGTCCACAAGGAAGGATACCCTCAAAACAGAGACAATTTGAGATACCTCTCCCTGAGTGCAGCCGCATCTGCAGCAGCCGGTTGGTCTCTCCAGTTCACTCCTTCACCCACCCCGTTGTCTCTCCCTATTAATGGCCCTGGCAGCTGAGAGCCATGACCCATTCACTGTTTAGCTCCTTAGTTTCCCTCTGGGTGTAGAACCTGAGAATAACATCTCTTTTTATTTTTTTGCCTTTTCATCCTTTCTGAGCTTGTCCCAATGTATTGATTCTTTCCTCTTATGTTGTCTCTGAGTCAAAATCATTCGCACGCACCCTCTCTGAGGCTCTTGCAGGGCTGCTCGGGGTGTTCAAGGCAGAGATACCTGGACTCCAGCACTGCCAGCAACATATCCAGACAGGTTCCCAGGAAACCCAAATTAGTGGAGCATCATCACCTGCTAGTCACAATGGCAGATGCCTACTTCCTTGGCTGTCACCATTCTTGGCCCCGGAGCCTGTGTCCCCTCCCTGAGCAAGCACATATTTCCCTCATCCTCGTTCATCTTCAAATGGGCAGCAATGTTACCCACAGTCAGCTGGGAGGACACGCAAGGGGGGAGGTACAGGACAAGAAGGTCCCTCTGGCATTTCAGCCTGGCAGATGCTCCCCAGCTTCCCTTACCATGTTCCTCTCTCCGCCACCCCCCGCTAATTTTGGAAACTGGAAGGGAGTATAACTCACTTTGGTGTTTTACCATCACTGTTTTAGACACAAATCTGTGGAATGCTATGAAGAAAATTAACCCCATCCTAGTCAGACCTGCTGCACAACCCTTTGTGCAGGGATGCTCACAGCTGGTCACATCTGTGGCCCAGACAAGGCAGGGCTTGGGCAAGGCTGGGCACGCTGGGCATCCAGGCAGGCACAAAGCACCAACAGATGATTTTCCAATCCAGGTGGCTGATGCAGTGAGCAGTGCTGGGTCCTGGAGATAGCAGTGAAGTATGGAGATTTACAGAAGCTGCTGTACACTTCCATGAAACAGGATGTCGTGCAAAGAGGTGGCAGGGGTAGACAGAGGAGCTCTGAGTTGTATCGAGTCATATTCCTTAGAAGAAAGAGATTTGCTATGCATACTCCCCATACACACACACGTTTTTTAAACAGGCAGAGAGGAAGTATAGAGCACCAGCTGCTCCCTCCCCCTGTGTGGGTGGAGGGTGGTCACTCATCACGGATCCTGAGCTGACCCCTGTGGAACTACTCACATGAATAATCTCTCACCAGTGCGGACAAGGGATTTGTAGCTGATCCTATATTTTCAATTGGGAGTTTAAACTGGAAAAGAGCTATAGGATTTGTCTAATGTATGACTGCATGTAAATTGCCATGGTAACCAGAGCACTTCATTTGCTCAGGGCATTTTCTGAAATTCTGCAAGAAGCTGTAGCTGTGTTTATGCAGCTCAAAGTCAAGTTTCATTAAGCTGCTAGCTGCTTTGTTTCCTTAGTATCTCTTTTCCTTTTATTCCCACTATCCATTTTAACTCTTCATTTTTCTTTCCCTTTCCAAATACGAGTGATGTTTTGAAGGAGGCCCTTGTCTGTACCAAGCCTCCCTTTTAATTACAAGAGCAATCACAAATTAGAACAACTCCACCTTGACACAACAAGAGTAGAGTAGCACTGGAGGAGTTGTCATCATTTAGCTCACTTAACCTCATTTGGAAATGTTGAAGTCTGTAGACAGTGTTCCAGGTCAAAGTTCCTTAGTTCTCACAGTCTCATGAAATCATTTATTATTAAATGAACATAAATCTTTTGGCTTGGACTACTTTCCCATAATTACAGAATAGCATTGTGTCTTTTAGGAGTTTGGTGCTGCTGTCAATTGTAATACTAAGTCATCCTCCCTCTTCTACTTTTTCATTCCTTGTTTCATCCAAAGTCATTTGTAAGAGCAGAGCTCAAATTCAGGAAAGCATTTAGGAGATTATTAAGTATACTTAAGTATTAAATGCTGAATTATCTGTGAAATAAGTACCTTAATTAAGATCTAGAAGCTGCTTAGTGGACCCCAGGGCATTAACAGATAATTCATTTTGCAATAAAAACCATGGTCAGATGAAGTTCTTTTATTTGTTTTCTGTATGCTGTGGATACTAGTGATACCTGCTTCCTTAATTTCCCCAGTGTCTTCAGGCAGAGTTATTTAGGGGTCTCTGGAGAACATCTGGTCCAGGCACCTGTTTAAAGCAAGACTAAATTCAGAATTTGATCAGGCCGCTCAGGGCCTAGTCCCGTTGAGTTTTGAGAATCACCAGGGATGGAAGCTTGTCCACATGGCCAGGCCCTTGTTCCAGGGCTGTGCCTTTCCCATCATGAACCAGTTGAACACTGGCACCATAGTGATACTGGTCCTCAGCCTTTCCTTCTCTGAGACAAACAAGATGACTCCACTGTCCCTCTTTCAGTCTGAAGCCATTCTCCCTTGTCCTATCACTACACACCCTTGTAAGAAGTCTCTCCCTAGCTCTCTTGTAGGCTCCTTCAGGTACTAGAAGGTGCTGTAAAGTCTGAGAGCCTTCTTCTCTCCAGGCTGAACAACCCCAACTCCCTCAGCATGTCTGTGTAGGAGAGATGTTCCAGCCCTTGGATGACCTTCGTGGCCCTCCTCTGGACTCATTCCAACTGGTCCATGTCTTTCATGTTCTGAGGGCTCCAGAGCTGGACACAGTACTCCAGGTGGAGTCTCACAAGAGCAGAGCAGAGGGGAAGAATCCCCTCCCTTGATCATGGCTCTCTGTCAATAGTTCTCTTGCATTAGGGTCTGGAGCTGGCCCCAGTGTTTCAGGTGCAGAGGTGACTTGAGGCCAGTTAGATACTATATACAGGACCTCAGCCGTCCTCCTTCCAAGCCGGTGGTTAAAACATCTTGTCGGGGTGAAAACAGCAAAATATGAAAGTTTCAGGATTATGCTCCACCTTTTAAAACACGGGGGGAGTCAGCATCCCCCAGGCTCAGTGCAGAAGTCAGCACAGGAATAAAGCTCAGCCAGAGGGGTACCGTCCTTACCCTGCACCTCGCTCGCTTTCCTGGACTGCTGTGCCACGTTGGCATGGCCCCGCTGTGTTGGGTAGGCATGCCCTGAGGAGATGAAACAAATGGCATTATTGCTTCGTGAACAATAAATATTTCTTTTAATTTAGGCTGCATACTACGGCTCCAAATCACAGCTGTGCTTTCTGGGAATATGTAGTGTGAAGGGTAAAATGCCTGGTATCTTAATCTAAGAACAGCTGCAACACTGGGAAAACTGCCCATTTCCCAAAGAACCTGGGAAGCAAAGAGCCTTGTAGTTTCCCTGCTCACTGTCAAAGTGGTGTTGATTATGTGTTGAAACTATTGAACTTCACAGTATTTTAGGGTCCACGGATTACATGCAAATTGCAAACATATTTTGATGATAACAATCCTAGAGGTTGTCTAGTTTCTCCTTAAGTCAGTAGAAGGATTTCCATTGGCTTCTCTTGGGGGTTTTGTGTGATGAGTGTCTGCCATTATTGTATTGACTTGAAGGTTACTTTTTAAGTAATAATAGAGTTTTAGCTAAGAAATGTCAGATTTGTTTATTTCTTTCCATCAGTGACATTTTATGTTCATTAATGATACATCTAAACAAGAGAAATAGAAAGGAGAGCAAAGTGTATTGTTAAACAGAAGTTGAGTTAGCTATCAGAAATATGTCAACACGTCTGCAAAACACCACAAGAAATTCAACAAGTAATTGAGCTTATCTCCTCAAACATAGGATACTATTATTAGCAAAGCATTTAATTAACTGTCTTTTGCGTTAGAGCTGAAAGCCAGCCTTCTCTGGCGTTTCCCAAGTAGCCTGTCTGTAGTTTGCAGAGCAGCACTTCAAGATTGTGTGTGACTGAATAAGATTTTGCTGCAGAAATCTTTACTATAAACTTAATTGTATTATTATTACCAGCCTAAGAAACCATCTTTTAAAAAAAATCGTGAGGCAAAATTATGCTGATCTGGCTTTGGCCATGGAAAGAAGGGTCTAAAAAATGGCCCAAGAAGGTGCAAAAGTAATTTAAGCCTTCAGGACACTTTAAATTGTCCAGTACCAGTGTTCCTGCCCCTGCTCCAGCACAGCTAATGAATGAAAGAGGGGCTTTAAAAAAGGCTCTTAAGCAACATCCCCCAGACACCAGAACTGTTCTAGATATGATTAAGTTGAATGATAAGGAGGACTTGTGGTGGAAGTGATATAGTAGGTGATGACTTCAGCACATCTCAGGAACGTGCCCTTGACTCCTTGTAGAGCCAGGAGAGACGGGGTGCTGGCACCTCTTATGCAGAGCTCAGCACTTTGCAGAATTGGGTCCACCTGCTGCTTGAAGCCTATCATCCCGAATCAGGCAAGCATATGACTGTTAAATAAGATGTCTCAACTGCTGCCTTCTTCCATGAGATGAAAACAAGATTGTGATAGAGACAGGAATTTTGCTGTGGTTGCAAAAGCATGCAGCCAGCCCCAGTGTTGTTTTTTGGTTTCATTGAGCCATCCCTGGTGTATTTTGTGTGTCTGTCTCACAGATCAAGGCTCAGGACACCACAAGGCTCAGGGCTTGGCAGTGCTCCTCCCCATCTGGCTGATGGAAGATTTTGGCTAATGGGAGTATGGCTGGAGGGTGTCCCTGCCTCACAAATGGGAGTCCCCTTATTAGAAGATCAAGACTTACTTGCCTAGATTATGATCTGTCTAAGACAGGGAATAACTTCATTCATGTGTTTGTCAGCACCTGGCAAACAGCATCAAAAAATAAAACTAGGGCATTAGTGACAGTAGCCCCCAAGTAAAAGTTTTATTAATATGGATAAAAATGTTTATTTTCATAAATTTATTTTCTCATAAATTAGCCAAAGTAACTGGCTTAATATGAATTATCCATATATATCCATATATATTAGTAATCTGCTTTTATTCAGTAGCATGATTACACTATTTGTAGGAGACAATATGAAAACTGAAATTCATTAGGGAAACATTTTACACTGCAGTTAGATCTGATGTTATTCGGTGTGGGGTTTCAATTTGTTTAATTCACGTTAATGTGCAGGCAAGACTGCAGAACAAGAAAAATACAAGCATACATTCAATATTAGTTACTTTGCTTGTTCATGCATACTTTATGTAAAGTCTTGGTGCCGTACAATTTCAGCTTCTTTCCATGTGTCCCTAATCAAATATTCATGGTTGTATTCACACTTACAGTATGTTTTCTCTGCTAAAGAAAGGATTCTGAAGCCCACCTTGAACTAAACACAGAGAATAAGACATATGTTCAGTCCAAACTTTAGTCTTGCTTACGCACACGAGCTCCAGCAACAGCTACAACCAGTTACATGTGTGAAAATCAGTGGACAGATGCTGCTTGGGTACAACATCAGCAATGTGAACCTAATGGACTTCCTAGGACTAAGAACATGTGCAGTCCTCATTTCCTATTTCAGCTAGGGAATGAGAAAATGTATTTACCCAAGCGGACAGATCCACACAGAAAACACCATCTTCTACATCCAGTTTAGCAGGAAATTATGTCCATTGGGTTCGATGGAGTAATACTGAGTTCCAGCTGAGGGGCTGGTCTTCAATAACAACTTTCACTCTTCATTTCTATTTGGGGAAGAAGCGCGACTATCTTAAAATATAGTACAAACATTTAATTCTGCTTATGTAATTATTAAGGAGTAGTAAATATCACTAATATCAACTTTCACATTAATAAAACTGTAAAAGTTTACTAATATGCAATTAGAATTTTTTTGTCAATGAAATAGAAAAACATAATTTGGTGTAGATCAAAGCAACTTCAGAAAGTATCAGTTTTTGAACATGAGTCATTGTCTAAAAAAGACTCCGTAACATCTGTCAAAGTTATTTAGCTCCCTAACTTTGCCTGTGTTGAGCGCTTTACTCCAGTACAATCATTTTAATGTTTGTACTGTGTTCCTATATAGGTTGCTACTGTAAGAAGAAGTAAATTTCTTAGTGCTTTTTATTATTCATGTGGCACCCTAGGTAGAAAGAAAGAAAACTGACAAGATCCGACCTTACCTTCATTTTAATTCCTCGGGAAGGATGTTTCATTATTTTCTGCCTCTTTGAAGTATCAGGTCTCTGAAATCTCTTTTTAATGGTACAGATGAAAAATAAATACGTGGAGGAAGGAGTTAGCGTGCACAATTGAAAGAACGCAAGACATTTTGAGGCCGTGCCACGCAGGGGGGTGGGAGCAGCACCTCGGTGTGGGAGGGTGTGCGTGCCGGGTCCTGGGCTCCCGACGCTGGCTCTGGTTCAGCAGCCGGGCAGGAGTTTCTCTCGTCAGTGAACCAGCTGTTATGGCAGATGATCGTGCTGAATTTCAGGTCATTTGATAACTAGGGCAGGCAGCCGTGTTTTGCAGTTCAGCTTGGGTGACATGTAGATTAAGAACTTCATCAGCACGATGCAGAATTGCTCACCTTTCTCAGGGGCTCAGGTGGGCTTGTTCTGGGGGCAGAGAGGGAGTGTTCAACCAGGTCCCGTCCTTGGCAGCCAGACAGCGAGCCCTGTCTCCTGTTTGACACTTCTGCATGCAAGAGAAGTGTGGCACGTTGCTAGTTTTTCAGCTTTATGATGAATGGTATTGCAAGTGGTTGTTATTTTGGCTATCATTTCAGTCTGCAAGCTGTTTGTAGGCCTGGTATGTTCTGCTTGGTCATCAATGTGAATTGTGGTGCTGGCTTCAAGACTTGCAAAGAAATGCCTATACCATGTCAGGGAAGGGCAAGGAAAGCTTCCCAAATCCTTTGGTGGCTTGGTAATACCTGAGAGGAGACTCATGGGCATGGGGCTCCATAAGGAGACACAGAGAGGAGCAGCTGAGCGGCCCAACCAAGCTCCTTTCTCAAGCTGCTCAGAAGAAAAATGGCAAGGCTTGCTTAGGGCCAGAGGAAGGATTAATGTAATATTCTGGGGAAAGCAGATGGAAATATCACGGTAATTTTCTCAGCTTGGCAAGCCTTTAAGCTTTAATGAATTCCCAGAAGAGTCAAGTAGATCTTTGGTGTAAAGAAGCTGATAACCAGTGATGCTAGATTCCTAGACTTTTAGAGTCAGAAGAGATCATTAAAGCTACTTGCCCTAGCCTCTGTGTTCAAACTTACGGTGTTCTGACCACAAATTCTTTACCAAGTTCTTTACGTAATGCCCTGTTTGTGCTCAAAAGGTGTACTTTAGAAAAACCACTGTCTTGATTTAATAACTTCATATGTGATAGAGAATCTACCACTTCCCCGGAGTAGTTTTCCCAACTGTCTCGTTACCATCACTGATAAAATACTGTGTCTGATACTTGGTTTCCAAACCAGACTGTCGGGTCATTGCAGTGCTGGCTGGGATGTGGGCAGCCTGCCCTCCACCTGGGAGACAGGCCCAGAGCGGGGCTAAAAAGAGGGTGCTGGGGAGCTGAAACACCACTGCTGTAAGAAATGTGGGGAAAAAAGGCAGGGCTGCAATAGATTTCAAGAAATAACCTTGAAGAGCCTTGTTGGTGTGAAAAAGGCTGGTTTTAATGTAATTTAGAAGGTTGCATCTGCCCTCTCTCCTCCCAAGCTTCTCATAGTGTGCTGAAAAGCATCTACAATTTGAAATGGTAAAAATTTAAGGCGAAGAAGAAAGAGCAGGGCATTAGATATTTTGGCAGAAAGCGGGCTGGTAAAGAAGCCTGTCATATTAGAGGTGGCAGCGAAGACTTGTTTTCTGTGTTTCAAAGTGAATGCACCCTTTAGGCAAACCAGCTATTTTTAGCTTTCGTTCTGGGAAGTCCTTTTTCTCTGTGGGAGGAAAGATAAGTGCCCTATTCCACAGCTGTCTCACAACCACTTACCTCACCGGTCTCCGAGAGACAGATAATAGGACAGAAAGTTGGTCCTCCAAGCTCAGTGATTAATAAACCTCCACTCCTCATTCTGGGGGATGAACAGGGAGGGGGGAAGCCTGTTTGATTTATCAGGAGTTTTCCCAATATGGATGGTCAGGCAGAGGCAAACAGGTGTCTGTTACTCACTACAACGAGAGTTTGCCCACCATGCCTTGTGCAAGGCTCACTCTGGCACACCCAACAGTGAGTCACCAGTGGTGAGCCAAGATCCAGAACGGTATTTCATTTCCTAAACCCTCCCTGAATCTATGGGTAATTTGGTAGAGTTTGTGGCTTAGTCTCTTAGGATTGGACTCACCCCAACTGTATTTATAGGACTGAAAGTCTGGCAGAGAGTCTCACCCAGGCTTCTTCTGTAATCAGTGGAGAGACACACCACCAGGGAGGATTCATCCCTGTTTTAGATTGGCACCGATAACTGTGGAGGTTTTAGGAGATTGGTGATGCAACTAGAAGTTTGCAAAGCTGAACTATTTTTGAATTGTGCTTGCTATTCTCTTTACAGGAGTTTGGGGCTTTTTCTTGGGTCTCAGACTTTCTGCATCATATGAAAAGTATGTTATGGTCTCCCACAAAATTCCTGTTCGTACTCTCAGGGAACAGAATGCACTTTCTGAATATTTGCAAGTGAATCATAATCAATTTGCAAGTTTAAATTAATTAAAGTCAAGCCCTCTGAGAAGTATCAAATGCATGCCGGCACTTTTTACCAAATGATCTTAATAGCAGTGTAGCAGACTTCAAATTTCCCCATCAGTTGAACTGATGGAAATTTTTTTGTAGAAGACAATTTAGAAAGCAATATACTGTAATATAGGTATGTTACTAGTGACTATTTATTTGTTACCATACTACAGCCTACTGACTGACAGCAGCTTAAATGACTTGCAAATGGGGCAGCTGTCATGAGAAATTACTTGCTTACCAGCCTTCATCTTTCCTGTGCAGCTATTTTGCTCTTAGCACTGCCCTGCAAAGAAAAGATATGTAAAGTGCCAGCATGTCTTCTCTAAATGGAGTTTCATTTAATACCACAAACACTTCCATGATTTAATCATAGCATATTATTAGAGAATGGCATCAGTACCAGACACACCAACGCAGATAATTTTCTGGTAGCTGTAATCTTTGCTTGAGTTGACGAGGGGGTTCTGGGCTCAGTCTGTGAGGCTTGCATTTGCCTGGAATGCTTCTTGCTCTCTGTTTCTTGGCAGAAACTTGTAGTCTTCCATGCTATTTAAAATTGTTTGTAACTGGAAATATATATTAGGGTCTAGTTCTTAAATAGATGCGGTGCCAGCTGGGTCTTCTCAAAGCACCTGAATCTGGGCTGTCCCTGCAAGCACTGAAGGTTCCGTGCTGTATTCCTAGGTTGGTCTCACTCGCTTGTGCCTGTACTGCAGGCACTGAAATTCAGGAGAGGATCCATCAGCTGACTCAGTATGGCCAAGTCTCCATGCAGAGAGCAGCTCCAGAGAGACAAAATGTGGAGATGACCAGGCTGCTTTCTCCCTGATCTGAAATCTATTCCATACAATCTTACTCCAACCAAATTGCTATGGTATGTGGATGTGGTGTCTGTAGACTAGCAGCAGTCCTGCAAGCATCATTTTCTGAGGGAAACGCTTCAGCTCTCCTTGGCACAGTATCCAGGAGTACTTAGGAAGTGATGATGGAAATGGAGGTTGAGAGTGGAGAAAGGCAATATAAAAAGTTAAGCCTTTTACATGTGTAACAGCTTTTACAGGTGTAACAAAACATCTGACACTGACCCTTAATAAAAAAAAACCACAGTTTCCGTCTTGATAACTACAAAGGTGTGGTCAATGGCATGACAATGGCTTTTTGAGTGCATTTTGTCTGGCTGAGGAACTTAAAAGTTCATTGTTCTTCTTCTTGAGTGTTTTCCAGAGCTCTCTAGAGTACAAACCTTCTCCGAGTGCCAGTTGATAAAGACACTACTTAAAAGAAACCAAGCACTCAATTCACTTCATGGTGTTATTTCAGTTTTGGCATGGACTCTGGGTTCTTAGCCATCTAATGTGCCGTTAAGTGCCTCCCCAAGCATGGATAATAGATATTAGAAATAAAAAGGGAAAGAAACCTTTTCAATTCAGGACAAAGTGTACAGAAAGTAAAATGACATGAGTTGTATCAGCTGCATATTGGCTCCTATGCGCACAGTCTCCAGATACAATCAGTAGCTGCTCAAACAGATAATTAGAACCTTCCTGCAAAAGGCTTCATGTAGAAGAGTCACCTGCCTGCCTGCTACTGCTTGCAGGATCAGAGCTATCCTTTATTTTTACTGCTGCAGATTGTGGAATTAGTTTTCCAACTTCCATTTAAAAAAGAAGCGTTTCTCTAGCACATCTCCTTTCCGTGGACTGCTGCACCGGGTAAGTGCTGGACATCAAGAGGGATTTGTCAAGCCTTTTTGTCAGTAATGATTTATATTTGTCAAAATGCAATTTGCCCGATTGATTTCCTGTTGCAAGGATTACAGGAGCAGTTATTTGGGGGAGAGTTTGCCTTCCAGGCAAACTGGTTCATGCTCAAAGTGAGGTCAAGGTTGATTTTTATACAGGAGTAAGAGATGGTCAATTGAATTGTTACTTAAAACCTCTTCAGGTGCGCAGCATCTGCAAGTGCTGCTCATTTAAAATCCTCTGTGCTGCCACAGGCAAGCTGGCCTGTAACATTTGTGAAGGTCAAGTAATGATAATAAGAAATTATCAGATCTCGGGGATGGGAGGGGCGTAATGCCCAGTACCCTGTGCTGTACAATATAGTATCCCTTTTAAGTGACTTGCATACAGCTGGTGGCACATGTACCACAGCTCAGGAATCCCAGTGCAGGTGTTATAAAAACATTTTCACAATCTTTTTGGCCACACTTGAATTTTTTTTCTTCAACTTGGACCAACACTGTCTGGCAAGTCATAACTTAGTTTATCCGAAGTAGAAAGCAGAGGTGGTGGCTTGTGTCATACTCTCTGGGGAAACTGCTTTTCAGGATCTTTGATTATGTTTCCTGTGGGCCATGCTGCTATTTCCACTTTCAAGGGGTTACTCTCTTTCTGATAGGATTGTGGGTACCAATCTTCATTTCAGAGTCAGAAGTGATGGTGGAAACCCTGAGGGAACCTGTTTCCAGTCCATATGTGCTCTCCTTGAAGATCTGCTGCACCACTTACTCAGTCACATGGTGGCCCAGGCTCTGCTGCCCCACACTGTGCTATTTAAAAATATTATGTTAATTTTAGGATTAGGGGGAGGGAGGAGTTAGCACACCCACTCACTGGTTTCCTGGCTCCATGGCAGACTTTGTTGGCAGGGATTTTGCTGTGCAGGTGGCAAGTCTGCAGAAGGATCTGTAGGAATTTGTTAATCTCTATTAGATCAATCCCCTGAGATGCTGTTTGGCCTCAAAGGATGTTTTTCAGCTTTTTATTAGTCATGAGCAAATTTAACCCCTTAGAAACCACAACCTTAGAGTGTAAGAAATAAGTGTGTAAGAAAATAATAAAGAAAATACGGGGTAACAGTCTTGACACAATAAGTCACTGAGAGAGTTAGAGGCATTCTTATGACAGAATGAAATTGTACATCTCTGAGTTTACAGATTTCCTCATTAGTTTGATACATTGTTTTAAATTGCCTACATTTCTGTAGTACTGGGGTTTTTTTTTGAAAAAGCAGGTTGTTTCAATGGTCTTACAGGAGAAGTGAGCACTTTGGAGATCCAAGTTGATATTTTACATCAGCCAGATGCTTCCCTTAGTTGCTAGATATAGGAGGAAAGCACAGGAGAACACAAAGGATTTGAAATGTCCTGAAAGCTGAGAATGCAATGGTTTGATCATACTATTTTCTCTAGAAAAACTGGAGTCCTGACATAAAACGTAGCCTACAATTTTAAAATTTTAGTGCCATTTTTGTTCATTTAAATATATTTCTGAATCTTCTTAAATCCTCAGAATATAATGACCACCAGCATTCTATGGCTGTGAGACCCTGAATTTACACTTGGGTTTCAATGTAATATTCCTGTTGCTGGTGTGCCTCTAATGGCTGTATAAGCCAGCAGGCAGAAAACAATGAGCATATGCAGGTAGAGTTTAGACCATCTGTGTGCCATAGTGAAAAAGATAGTTTGCTATTAACAGAGTTTTTGCTGTCTCAAATATTGATTAGCTAATGCTTGTTTCACTCCATCTGATAGTGGAGCATACCTGAGAGGTACTGATATTGTAGACTTAAAATGGGACATAAATAATTCATAGCAGCAAGCATTAGAAAACATACGATAAGCATCTTTGCTTTTGGAATATCTACATATCACTCCATCATTCTGAGAATGTTGTGGGAGGCAGGTACAGAGAGTGAGCAACTACCCAGTTATGCTGAATACGTATTATTTGAGAAGGGTAGGAGTGGCTCTGATACATTGCAAGGTAGTTATGAACCTGCCTCCATATGGGTTTCACCTGGTGTAACCATAGGAAGAGACTTATAGTTCTTATTCAGCATATTCTAAAAATCAGATATTAGATAAAAGAGCTGCTGAGTTCAGTGGGTCAAAACACTATTTGATCATGAGTCACTGAAGCTACGGAGATATATCCCCTAAACCAGCTGTGAATTTGCTTGAGGAGTAGAGGACTGGGCTGTGTGAAGTCCCCAGTAGACAGAATAGTGCAAAAGCAAGGAGAAAGGAAAGAAATGGATCAAAAGTGATAAGGCAAAGATGAACAGGAAATAGTATTTAGCCTCCTCATACAAACCATCCATTAACTTCAACAGGATTGCCTCTGCAAGACCTGCCTTACTTAAATGTAGAAGAGGAAAGTGATTAGCAGGCAAAGTAGAATGAGTGAAGTGTTGGGACCAGAGGAGATCAGGAATGATGGGAAGATGAAGAGAAGTGAAAGACAGTAGATGGGGATTTAAGGCCATATATGCTTCTTTCTCAATCCCTCTTGTTCACACTTATATTTTAGGACTACCGCTCAACATTTATCACTAAACCCCTTTGACTTCAGAAGCTACACCACCAGTGAACTTGATCCTGCATGTACATTTGCAGCCATTTTTTCCTTTGTACAAGCTAACTTTCTGCTTATTCGCACTTTGCATGTATCGTAGTTGCTTGCATGTAGGTGAACACATGGTGGTCTGATTGGGGCAGGAGGCAGAAAATACAATTTCTTTCTTACTTCCACAGCATTTGTGTGTGAAAGTCCAGACAATGGAGTCTGGCTTCAGACACCCCGAAGGCTTGTGATAGGTGAGGAAAAGGGTCCAATTAAATATTTAAGTGGCCGGGCCCACGTTGCTGCTGCAGCAGGGGATGGATTACACCTGGTGAAACCTGGCCTGCAGCGGGGCGGTCGGTAAGTGCTGGGCATGAGGAAGGTGCAGAGAGCAGTGCGCTGAGGAGGCTGCTGCCATACTATGGTCAGCAGGGAATGGATTTGGCACTGCTTCTGCCTCTGCCACTGTGACTGCATCATCCTGTGCCGAATGTCTTGTAGGTGATGGAAACCTCCCTGCTACCTTGCACGTCTGGTCCCTTGCATGCCATGCTCCTCCTGCAGGAACCCTCCTGGGAAGGGGGAAGGGATGTTTGCGCCAGGGAGTTTTTGCGTGGAGATGTTCTGTGCCGCCGTCCTGTTGTGCTGGGAAATCACTTGCAGTTGTAGCTCATTGATGGATCGTTTATCTTTAATTTGCTTTTAATTCTGGCAGGCAGGCAGTAGGAGGCTGAGATGATACTTGAAAGAAATGACCCATTAGGTTCAGGAGATGGCGGCATTAGTCAGGGCTGTTAAATCAGGAGAAGTTAGTACAGCAAGAGTATGGGATGATGACTTTGGAATCCATGTGTTGGATTGCTTTTGTCTTTACTTGCTAGTGAATAGCATCTGTACATATGGAATAGATATTGGTTTAAAAAAAACAGATATGAACAAGGGCAGCATTTTATACCTGCTATAGTTAATGGGACATTTACCTATTTTTTCCTCCATAATGACTTGCCTGTGACTGTCAATTTCTGTTAGCACTTCTGGAAATAAGGATTTGCAGATATGAGTGGGCCTTCCTAATCAGTGGGACTTTTGCTTCCCTTAAGCAGAGAGCTTGGCTTTTGGTGTAAGTGTGAATGGGATCAGGTGTTGTATTTGAATATTTTGTTTATCCGTTGATTTATTAGACTGTGAGTTAATTATCAAGGAGTCCTATGTATTCCTAACGATATTTTTTCATGTGGATTTTTTTCATAAATCCCAAAATATATCTCCATTTAATTGTGTTTCATAGAAAAGTTCGCTTCTGTCCAGCACTCTATCCAGGTACTGGTACCGATCTTAGCTGCCTTACAGGAGCGTTGGGATTTAAATCTTGGTAAAATGGATCTTGTCTGGATCTTAACCATTAAGTAGATGCAAACTTTGTGTTTATAATGTGGTGTTTTCTGTGTGTACATGTTGCTTCAATGTACAGATGGGGCCCTACCATTCTCCACATTGTGGAAAAGACTGCCCTGAGGAGTTTACTGTCTTATCAGTAGTGGGAAAGGAAGGAGACACTTAAATGGACAGCCTTGCCTTGCAAGGTTGTGTGTGGAGTTGGGCAGAGAATAGGCCATGGTGCTCTTGACACCTTGAGTGCTGCAGCAGGCTACACTGTGCATATATATATTTCTGATCTAATGTGTCATAAGTCTATTGTTAAACAAAACTAGAGATGATGTTGGACCAGCTAAGTCTAAATATCAGCTGATTGAACTGCTGTTCATGCCAGTGGCTGGGTTCTTTCTCCCCTGTGACTCCAGAGATTTTCAGAGATTCAGTTGTCCAGAAAAAAAGGATAAAATTCCTGCTTTTTATTTGATGTAAAGAATTTTAAGTGTGAAGTATAAACAGGTATATGCACTTAACTTGGGTGCAGAAACACACCGAGTCACACTTAGCTAAAAGAAGATGCTCGGTTTATATTTCACAGAACAGATGTGTGGAGCTTGAGATGTCCATGGGAAAGTGGTTTCTGAGCTCAGCAGCGCTCTCACTGCAGAGCAGGAGATCAGCATTGCCAGTGCTCCTGCCTCTTAAAACCAAATTCAGGAAAATATCTTTGCAATATAAGGCATATCTTTAGTTGATGTGTATTGATTTACAGGTTCTTTGGAGCACCTACTGCCTGGGCTCTGGTGTTAACTGAACCCCCTGCAGTGGTGGAGAGCTGCTCAGTATGGCAAACACTCTTGATTTTAACAAGAGTTTGATGGTATTTGGAGTTTTTCTTAAAATTCCATTACTGCCTAGAGACACAAGATTATGAGCTAATCTTAACCTTTATTGAAAAGTTTCAATCCTGGATGTTCAGGAAAATAGGCTTGATGCACACTCTGAAAAACTATCAAAAAAAGGAGGGAACTGACATGCTTTGGGGCTTGTTTATTTGATACTAATAATTGTCAGGTTTATTTACTTTGTTGTTCTTGTTTTAGCTAATCTCATGGTTCTGAATTTTACGGATTACTTTTTCACTGCTGGTAGTGATTGACATCTTCTCCCATCATCTTCCCCGTGCGTGTTTACAAGGCCAGCAATATTGGAATCACACTCTTAGAAATCCAGTGATGCCTTTCTTTTTTGTAGTTAAAAGAAATAACTATTCCTATAGCTTTCTATGCACATAACACTGCCTAGAGGCAGTTCCCCTAACAAAAGCAATTGGTCATCAACTAAGCTGGATGCTTACTTGTCATGAAACTGCCTGCAGAAACAAGGCTGTTTCTCTAAGTGCACCAGAGCTCCTGCATCAGCCCCTGCCAAGGAGGGAGGTGCTGGCGGTCTCCCTGCTCGGTGCTGCCTGGCAGGTGGCTGCCTCACCCGCCTCTATTTCATTAGCACATAATTGAGCCATCACTGAATTAGTTCTTTCTTGCTCAGAGCTTAGCACAGCAAACAGAATCCCCCCGGGGATGCTTCAGTTCCATCTTTTTCTGTCCTGCGCGGGGGTTTCCCGTGCTCGTATTGCCAGGTGTACTCTCTCCTTCTGGGAAAACCAGCGCTGCACAGGGTCTGGTCCTGTCCCAGCACATCCACTGGGCTCCTGATCCGGTGAGCTGTGTAGGCATCACCTCCTGCTTTGCTGCCATACTGAAGGTCTGGTGCTCGAAGCACTTCTCTGGGAATTTGGGAACCAACGTTCAGCCACTTTCCCTGCCCAGGGCGAAGTTTCCCAGGGAACAGCTTTTCTTGCCCACCTTCCCCCACCCTGACAAACTCGTGCTATTCTAGATCAGTATGCATTTTGTTCTTCTTGTTAGAACTTAGCTGCTGAGAGAAAAATAATTCCCAGTTCTTATTCAATTTTTATATTTTATGTTAATCAGTTGCCAGATAAAGTACAGGGAGTCCCATGCCAGACAAGTCCTACCCCTGTTGATTGCCCTAACCATGGGGATGCAGTTTCACCCCTCCAGGCTGCATTCTGGGGGAGATGCTGACCCAAATAGCCCTGAAATCACCTCACTGTGGAAGGTTTCCTGTTTACATGGTCACCTATGTGTATTTTTAAATCTTTTTTTAAAGTTGTTCTATGTGAGAGGTAACCCAGGCTGTATTCCTGAGCTGGGGCACTGACACTGAGATAAATGCACCTGAGCCACGTCCTTTACATATTTACTATGACCCATACTGCCAGAGTGCAGTTGCTTACTGCAGGAGCTCCTTCAGGATTGTCTCATCTTTATTGCATTCAGAGTGAAAAAAATAAGGTTTTTTCCACCAGCTCAACCAAGACACCAGCATGAAAAATTATCAAATGCTGAGCCAGTGCCATGATGGATAAACAGCCAGGATCAAACAAGTGCCATCATATTTTATGCAAAGTAACTGAATTAACAGCTTTAGCAGCTGAGTCAAAGGCACACCGGTTCCAAGTTGGTGTGCTCAGTAGCACTTCTGATTAACTGAAGACTATTTCTTTCTAATCATCTTGCAGCACTGGATCTTTGCATGGCCCTTCTATTTGTAACTCGTCTCTGGATCTCTTATCTTCCATCCTGCTCAATATACATGCACAGCTGTGTGGTCGTGTATGCAGGGATGCCTGCAATTCCATTGTTTGGTTTTTCCTAAAAAAAAAAAAAAAGAAAAAAAGGACTGTGTACAGTGTACACACCTGTATGTATGTACTTTCAGGATGTGTGAACTAATGCTAGGGTAGGGCACTCCCATGTTAAATACCAGGCTTGTTTTTCCAGCTCTGTCACTGTCCTTAAATCATATCTACATTAGAAAATTTCAGCAGTGAATGTTAAATCAGTTTTTAGTTCAAATGAACAGACTTCATACAGACCCCCTCTGCTCACACCCGTATTTCACACTAAGCAGGGCCTGTTTCATGTTAGATTAAAGTAATCTTAGCAGTAAAATATAAAAGCAAAGCAATTTCAATCTTGGGGATGGTGCTTTTAAGAGCTTCTAAGGTGGGAGTTTCTGCTATTCAGCTGAGAGTTGGTACCTGTATAAACACTGCTCCTTGTCCAGTGCAGTATAAGGTAAAATGAGGTCAAGTAAAACATTGCTGGGGATGGTTTTAAGAGGATGTGTCTTGCTTTGCAGTGTCACAGACTTGCAGCACTGTTGGTCACCAAGGGACAAGGAAGGAAGGTAAAGAAGTTTTCTGGCCTACAGTTGGAAATGCTCCCTTCACTGCACTCTGCTTACCTTAGGTCAAACCAGATTTTGTCTGCATCAGAATAAGAGTGCCTTAGGTGACCTTTTGGATAGGCTTAACTATGTCAGTAGCATATCTCACCTGTAGGTAAATTGATGCAACCAAATTTTATTTGTGCAGACATGGCCTGGGTGTAATCAAGTCACTTCTGCCTCACAGCATTGGTGAAGCTTAATCAAGACTGATAAAGTTCTTTGCCATTCTCAGAGGAAAGGTTTGGTCCATGTGTAAATGATATTATAGAAGGTATTTAATGTGCTCTGCTATAAATGCTGCAGAGGCACCCAGCCTGTGAATAACACTCTCTGAAACTCTTTCTATTTCAAGGTAGTGTTTAGTAGGAATGAGACAAACCGTCTGAAAGCAGGCTGTGTGACACTGTACCCAAACCCTCCCTTTGGTGGGTGTGCTCCCTCTGTCTGCCAGGGTGATCTTGCTTACAGTCATTCAAAATGATCCAGCAGGATCCTGCGTGGAGCAGCAGGCACTCTGTCACACACTTAACAGCACTACAAAACCCTAATGGCATTAACATTTTTAAAAGTGGACCAGTAGTGACCCATGGACAAAACTGCCCCATTCCTCTCTCTGTACTTGGCTTTGGTCCCTGCATCCCTGTCAGACAGACCCTGCCTGCAGAGTTCCTTACACGTGAGCTGTTGCACATCAAAGCAAAAAAGACAGGACCAGGCCCCCAGCACCAAGAATCCCAAACATATGTCATGGGAATGTCATGGCAGTGTGGCACCACACTTGAGGGGCCCGTGGCCCTGCCCAGCTGCAGCGATGGAGCACAGTGAGCAGAGTGATCCCTCTTCTCTCAGTCCTTCAACTCGCCATGGAAATTTAGGTCTACCTGCCATGTCATCCAACTCCGGTTGTACTAGTTAGAGCCCCAGTGGTGGTGTAGGCACCCTATTTTATCTACGGGCTTTATCTAGGCTAGATAAATAGGCACCCTGCTTTATCTACACGCTAATTAGATCCGTGCTTTGTTCAGGATAATTGTCTCTACTAATGCGTTTAAGGGAGTGTCACTAGCACAGCACTGATGCTCCCGGTTCCAGCTCCCACTCCCTCAGATAGATGCTGCATCGTGGCGTGTGGCTGTGCCAAGACATCTCCGGCATGTGCATTCCCCACCAGGAGAGAGCAAGTTGAGGTCCTCAGAGCAGAGGCAGGTGTTTAAAGTGCTGACAGAGGCTCTGCAGCTGCAGCGTGATTGCCCAACAGCGGCAAGAGAGCTAAAATTACAGCCAGGCTGGGAACAGGGGAAGTGGTGCTGTGTGGGGACCCTGAGAGCTTCCCGCTCTGGCTGAAGTGAGAACAGAACCCACTGGATTTCACACCTCATCGTGGGGCTGCTCTGCCGGGGGGGCACTCAGGGGAGTCGGGCAGCAGCACAGCCAGAAGCGAGGAGCCCCCAGCCTTGTGGGGATGAAGAGGAGAGGTTATGGTGAAGGCATCAAATACGCTGTCCAGCTGAGTCCCAGCGTGGGTTTGCAGGCTGGCCCTGGGAGCCGGTGGCAGCCTGGCCAGGACTCGCTCTCCAGTGCCCTGCGTAGGGAATGGTGGTCCAGGCTGTACCTGAACAGGGACGAACAGGGATGCTGGGATTAACATCGGTCAGAAATGCTTTTAACAACTGATGGGGGGCAGGGGTTTCTGTCAGAAGATGCCAATTTATTTGAAAGATTTTGCTGTAGGAAAGAAAAGCTTTGCAGAAACTTTTAATCTGGGATGATTTCTTCTGTTCTTGTCAGGATAAGCTAGTGTTTATGTCACATTCCCAGGATATAAACGACAACAAGTTAGACCTGATGGCTGAACCTGGTCTCTCACAATCCAAGTATGTGCTGAAACCATCAAGCAATGAGGGAGAGTTGTTTGTCTGTCTCACGCCTTTTTTCCTCCCGCAGTCTGATGGGGTTGTTTTTTTGGTGTTTTGTTTTTTGGTTTTTTTTTTTTCACAAAATCATCATGTTCTTTTCATATACAGAACAAAAATTTTCAATATTTAAATTTAAAGCCCATGTATATTTCTTATTCAGCTCTGACTCTGGACCCTTTCCTTAGTCCACCACATTCATCACACTGATCCATAAGAACCATGGAGGCTTGTAGGGGTTGCAGAAACCCCAATCAGGGGCTGCTTCCAGTGTGTATAATGAACGGAAGAGCTGTAAGTTTGTTATATTGGACCTGCTGTGTTGAAGAAGCTCGAAATCCTGGTTGCTCAACAAAATAAATGGTCCTAATGCAGTCAGTGGTGCTTGGAAGTTGTAGGGTAAATGAAAGAAGGAAAAGAAACATCATATGAAGCTGGCCTGGCAGGAGAGAATGACATCGTTGCTGTTTATTCATGCCTTCCTGCCACAGCTGGACCAGAGTGGAAGCCAGGGCATGGATTTTCCTTCGGTGAGAGCTCTGGTGCTATTTTATAGGCCGGCTGTTGTTCCAGACACAGACATCTCTGTGCAGTGGTGCAGGAGCAGCCACCAGCACATGGAAACCATCACGCCCACCATAAAGCAGTGCCCTGTGCCAGGAGTTCCCCGTTGCTGTCTGTAGGGACAGCTGGGGAAGGACAGAGCGGGTGCTGGAGCGGCTGAGCAGGAGGAGAAAAAGCAAACATGGAAAACATCTGTGTGCTCCCAAAAGCTGCCTTTAGCTGAATCACAAGATGCTTATATAAAAGCATGGTTAATTATTGCAAAGCAATGAAGCGAGGAAACACAGACATTCACAGAGCATCTCCTGCGTTAATTAGTTGCTAAAAATGTAGATCACAGCAGCTGCGGAGCTGCAAAGGGGTCAGTAGCAAAACTGTCTCTCCTGGTTATTGTGCCGGGAAAGTGCAGTTCTCTGTGAACTGTTCCCAAAGGCTGTCGGGATCAGAGGTGGCTCGCAGGGTGACTAGAGAAGCATCTTTAAATGAGCCATCAGCAAGAGCACTTACTGTTCGTGTCTGCTCCGGTCTGAGAAATATCTAAAAATGTGGAGAGGAATTAAACCCAGAAAATCTCTTGAATTTAAAAACCTTCAGCCACACTGGTGTGTGCTATATGTGCACTGCAGAGGATACGTGTATGGAAACGAGCATAAAACTAATCCCTGCCTTCCGTGTCTGTGAGGGCTGGCTGAGCATGCTGAAAGCCATCCCTGCCTTTGACGTGTATAGTTTCTGAGAGGAACCTTGTTACACCTTAACCTCCTTTCACATGAGCTGCCTGGTCTCTGCTTCCCAAATACTTGCTAAGTTTTTTCCTAAGGCTTGCTTCCCAAAAACAATCACCCTCTCCTTCCTATTCATTGTTTTGTATGATCTTTACAACATGTGGCATTTCTGTCTAAATAGTTTGCCAAAGCCCTGTGATAAACAATATTAAGTTGTCGGTCATGAGTCATTAAAGGAGTGAACTGTCTTCACTTCATACCCAATCCTAAAATATTTTTGTTAGAGCATTTGGCTTAGTGGTTGTCACTGGCTTCATTTCTGGGAGGCTCAAAATTGGAACACACACGTCTGATTTTCAGAAAGTGCTGTGTACCCTTTCTTCAAATGTTAGTCCTTAAACACATTTCAAAAACATGCACAATTTCCTCTGGATCAGTCAATGCTCTGAAATTTCTGACTACGATGCATTTCTTCCACGTTTCCTGTTTTCACGCAGTCATACTTTCTAAATTGGTTTTCAGATGACATTCAGCCTGGCAGTAACTTATAAAGAAAATAGAGATAAATATCCTTAACAATTTGAAAGTGACATATTTAGGTTTGTAAGTGTTTCATTCTGATTTGCTCTTGCTGGATAACTTTTAAAAGGATGAAATTTTACATTTGAAAATGAAAAAAAATAGGATAGACTTAATAATTTCCTTCATATAACTGATCTCCTTCTCAGTTTATCAGGAAAATTGTTGTTGGATTTAATAGAACTCTTATGTGTTCAGTTGCAGTTTGAAACCCATCTCCTCAAATCAGTGGAACAATCCTCCTTCCAATGAGTGCAAGACCACCACAGCTTATGTTACCGACAGTTACTTTTATTTTCAGAATAATTACTTCATTCTGAAAATGGCTTGTAGTGTCAGCGCATTTGATAAAATGTCCAAGAACAGAGATTAAAGGATGAATCGAGAGAGGAGATGTCACTTAAATGGTGACGTGTAATTGGCTTTTGTTGGTGAATGCCAGTGAAAGCTCAGCTTGATGTGGACCCTGCAGAAGCAGAAGACCAACAACACTGTGAAAAGAAAAGCCTCCTTCGTTAAAGGCTTGTTTAATTTTGCATCTCCTCACACCTTCTATCAGGTAGCTTCTTGAGGCTAAGCCCAGCATCAGAGCAGCACTAGTTAGTACGTGTGCTCACAAAGTCAGCAAGGTGATTGAATTTCTGTGCAAGCACAGAATAATCCATGAGAGATAGACCTGAACCATGTCAAAGCTTGAAATGCATCCCAGTGTGATGGACTGCCCTTCTGTGGGACATCTTTTGCAACACTACACACATCTTCACCATCACCAAGGGATTAGTATGTAGTCTACAGCTATCACGGTGCCAAGTTTCTGGACAAATCCGCTCCCACATTTAGCCCTTGGGTTCTCCCAGTGAGACTGAAAACATGCAGGAGGCAGTGATTTGTCTAATAGGAAAAAACAATTAAAAATAGTAATAAAGCAAAGAGAAGACAATAATGCTCGAGGGCTTTCTGTCATAGTAAGGTGGAGAAACAAATAATCTGAGTGGCACTGTTTTTTGAAAAAGTGAACCCCATTTGCTTTGCTAATAGCATTCTCTCATTTTCCCTGTAGGTCCAGCTGCCCAGCGCCAGATCCAGAATGGTCCATCTCCAGATGAGATGGAAGCACAGAGAAGGTGAGTAAATCATCTATGGCAAAGTTCTTGGATGAACATGCAGTCCTTGTTCACCAATAAGCACTGTTCTTTTTACTCATACCTCTTTTAAGCTAGTTCTAAATGTTTTGTAATTATTGCTAATGATTCTGTAATGACTTTTAGAGGATGAGGTGAACTGAAGCTCTAGGTAAACTCTTTGCTTGGTAGGGACTTAGGAGTCTCTCTTTCCTCCTCCAAAAACTATAAGGAATTGCTTGGGAAACTAGTTTCCTGCACCTCTATGAATAACTATGAATGAGCTGAGGTTGAGTAGGGATTTACCTATGACTGTTAAGTGGGTCAGCGGGTGATGATATTTCACCTGAGATTTGTGAGATTTACTTTGGGATAGCAGAGCTGTCATAAAGGTCAGAGAGCCCCTGCTCACCCAGAGGCAGGTGTTGTTGCCTGTCGCTCTGCCTGGCTGAAAGACCCGATCCAGCTCTTCCTTTAACCAGTGAAAATCCCTGATTCTGCAGGCCATATGGAATTCAGTCCTCAAATTTGGATGTCTATTCTGTACATATAAAGTGTGAGCAGCTTAACTTCGTTAGAATAAAAATATTTTATTTGTTCCTCTTTGTTTAGAGACAGTTAAAGCCTTTTGGGTAGGTATTGTTGGACTGCTACCGGGCATGCGGTTCTGGGAAAGCTTCTTTTTCTCCACTGGAGGGGAATAAGCTATGCCAGTACATGCACTTAGATAACTCTATCTGCACTAGAGGACCTTCAGCTTTAATTATGCTGATGCATTCTTTAAGTCTAGAGCAGACCTAATTTTAGGCATAGGGGTTTTTTTAACATCTTATAAACAGGCAAGAAAACTATATGGTATCTACCATGAAAATTTGTCTGTTTAAAAGGTTTTTCAGAGACCTTTACACAAATGTTAAAAGAATATATTTTAAGTCACAGTGTAATTTGTCTTCTCCTCTACTTTAGTCCTTGTATACTCCTTAAGTAGCCTTGTGCCAATCTCAGGCTTTATTTAGTTCGACTGGAATAAATTCGACTTCCTAAGAGTTTAAGAACTTCTCCCTTTAGCATGCGTGGGAGGGTGCATTTGCATATGTAACTTGCTTCTTACCAAGGGCAGAAGGGGCTGGTATGAACCTCAGTAACTTCAAGTGGCAGTGGCTGACCTTTGTTTGGGGGAGCCCCCCGCACCTCTATCTGTCCTGCGGCAGCTCTAATGACTTGGAGATATCTTACCCATGGTTCTTTCCTGGTCTGTCAGACTGGAATTTTCCAAGTCTGTTCTCGAGATAAACCTAAAATTTCCCCCAGGTTTAATCGGGAAAATGTATGTGTCAAGTTGATCTTCATCATCAAATTTTGCTAATAAATGCCAGGCTAAGGTAGGGGACAATATGCTTAGGAAATATGTGTGTTTGCAGTTGAAATTTCAGCAGTGTAATTGATGCTGTTGCATATGTATTCAGCCCATAACTACCAAGGAAGAACTAGGGTATGTATTGAAGTAAAGATTTCTATTTATTTGGTTTGAAGTGTCATAGCTTAAATGAAAGAGTTGAATCAACCAACTAAGATTTTCCCAAAACTGTTTCCCCTTTGTACATATGATAATTTTTTTCAGATACTTCTAATAATTTTCTAGAAATTGCCTGGGTTGCATATTCTGAGCATAAAACCAGTTTAGGATTGATCCCCCTGCATCAAAATTGTGGATTTTCCTTTCCTGTGTATTGAACTAGAATTGAAATATGGGAAATTTGTTTTGCAAATTATGATATTCTTTTTTTCTGCATAGTGTAACTTTATTTTTTTCGACCTTTTTTTTTAGAAAGCTCCTACTGGTATATAAATAAGATAGAATTGTTCAACATTGGAGGCTCTGGAAAGTACACGGGAAAATGTAACAGGGAGATCTCTCTAAAATATTGCATATGGAGTCAAAATAGAATTGATGCTTAGAGTAAAGCTTGCCTTATTGTACAGACCAAGAAGTAAAGCTGTTGCAGAAAAAAGAAAACTGTGCAATTAAGGCTGCTCCAAACATACAGGAAAGAAATTCAGGGCAAACTCGACCTACAAACTGTGGAAAAAAATTGTAATAAACTTTATTACCAAGTGCTGCAGCACTAATTTCTCATTTCAGAATTGTGTTTTAATATTGTTGAAATCTTTAGTCCATATCCATGCACTTGCCAAAAAGCCTGGCAAATAGTCTAGTTTTTAGTTGTCAGTCTTTTTTAAGAGGAGCCGAGTGAGGGGGAGGGTGTGGCAGGGGTCAAGGACACCCCTTGCAGCAGGAGCACTCCAGCGTGCTAGAGCAGACCCCTGCTGATGGGCCCTTGGAACTGCACATCCCTGCGGACCAGCACCTGTAACAATCCTTCCCCCGGGGGCCTGGGCAGCACAGGAGCCGGCAGCTCCTGGGGGCAAAGGTGCCAAAACAGCAGCCATGCAATGTTGTGATCGGCATTTGCAGAGGAAACGCAGCAGTGGTGGTCCTGCTGGGGCTGCTGGTGGCACAGGGGCAACTGTGCTGGGGCTGTCAGCTGCACTGTCTAGTGCCAAAAAGGGCTTGGATGTGCTCCTGAACAACAGAGGTTTTGTACAGTCAGCACCAAAACACAGATCAAGCTTTGCTCTGTTTTCATTTGAACTGCAAGTGCTTTGGGCTCCTGATCCATAAATGACTTAGGACTGTGTCATTCTGAATGTTTCCTTCCCTGGAAATATGCAAAAGCTATCGGGACACAACCCTGAGTAGCATCCTCCAGGGGACCCTGCTTGAGCAGGGAGGTTGGACTGTGTGGCCTCTAGTGTTCCCTTCCAACCTTACCCAATTTGTGATCCTGTGATTTTATGTGAGATGCCACTTACTCTTTCCTTGCAGTGCTCATGCACTTCAGGTTAACGGCATGCACGGTTGCTGTGCTCTCCTGGGCCTTGGGCACTGACTATTCCTCGTGCAGAGTTATTGAGGAGTTAAGTGGATCAACCAACCCCTGCAGTGTCTGGCGAATGCAGGGCAGTGTCCTGGTTAAGCTTCCAGAGTGTGTGAAATGGCACTGCTGCAGCCGGGGCAAGTGAAATCAGACCCACCTCCATCTCACCAGATCAGAGTCTCACCCAAGACATACAGCTTGAGTGCTTCTCAGGGCATAAAGGTTTTACTCAAATTTATAAAGAATACATAATAACTAAGAGGGTTTTTTTCCTTACTGTTTTAGACAAGTGATGGAGCAACAGCAACAGCGCCAGGAATCTCTTGAAAGAAGAACCTCTACAACAGGCATGTATCAAATCAAGCAGATACAGTCTCTCCCTGATTGTCTCCTCTTGCTGTTGTTAGGATTTGTGGGGTGCCATATAAGAGCTTGACTGCTAAAAGTGGTTATAGTTATGAATAGATTTTAAAGCATTTTCAGCTAGAGACTTACATGTACTTGGTCATGGTCGTGTTGTTTTGTAGAGGCTCAAGGTCTGGGACGTGCAGGTGGAGCTAGGCAGGTTTTGCACTTGGCAAAACTTATGCAGCTGAGCAGCATTTTAGATGTACTAAGGAGGCCTGGACATGTTTTTTCCACATCCATGAGGAGAGCAGATAGCACAGCCACTGCAAGAGTGACTCCGTGTTTCCAGGGGATGTCAGCACAGAGGCGTCAAAGTGCTGGATGTGCTCAGGCACTCCGCATCGTTCAGCAGCACAAAGCAAACTACAGCACAGAGGAAAATTCAGCTCTAGATGCTCATCAATTGGGATTTTGTGATCATGAAGTGAGGAGTCTTCTGTGAGCTTAATGGGAAATATATACATATTTAATGAGCTTACGAAAATCCTCTATAGCATATTAAATTGCACTAAGCTGAGAGAAGAGATGACAGGAATACTTTAAAACTACAAAATATGTCTTTGCCTCTCTGAAAGGAGGCAGAGCAAGGAAGCCAAGATGGCCATCTTATGTTTGGGCTTTTGTTTTGGGCAAGTTTTTTTCAGTTAATCTGGACATGTAGGTGAAATGTTTTTCCTCAGCTGTTAAAACCTTTTCGTTTTTGACTTGAAACCATTTCAGACATACACACACACCTTCAGTGATAGAAATAGTTGGACTCCTCTTTCAGCAGAGATTAGTGTGCTATTCTGCATAAGGAACGTGGCCAAAATCCTGCCTTGGCACACACAAGGAGCAGGACATGGCTCCTAGGGGTTGCTGGCTGTCCCCTCTCTGGCTACAAGGTGGCCACCCCTGTGTTCAGCATATCCCTTGCAGCTGTCCCTGGTGGAAAGGTGATGCTCGTGATCCTGACTCAGATTCACGTGAGGCTTGGAGGAGCCTCACTGTCACCAGAGCATTGCAGCCCATCCCGTGCTGCCAGGGTTCTGCTCCACACACCCCTCCAGTTCTGCTGAGGGCTGGAAATCCCCAAGCTGGTGCCTGCACCATCTCCTCTTTGCTTTGTTTGAGTTTCTGTTTGCGTTTACTTCACGGTTCCTTTTTCTCCGTTCCACTTTGCCTTGGTTTCATTCCTTCCTGCATACCCACCTTATTCTTTTCATTTGTCTTTTCTGTTCTTTTAGTTTCCACCCTTCAATTAAGCCTGTCCTCTCCCTTCTCTCAGCCCCAGTCTCCTCCTCCCACCTCCAGTAACTGCGGTGCTCCTGCCTCTGGTGTTGTGCTCCCCCCACTACCTCATGCCAGCACTGTCTCTTCAGCACCCTTTGTCCCTGAGACTGGCAGTCAATCCCCTTTCATATCCCAGTGGAGAGCCAGAGAGCCACCGCAGTTCCTGCACAGGCACTCGGCCTCTGAGCTGCCAACGGCCCCAGGTTCCTCCCCTCCCTCCTGCCCAAATGGCAGGACTGTAATGCCAGGCATCAGGCGAACCTCGCTGTCTCCACCGCCTCTCCATCCTTCCCATTTTCCCTTTGCCTCTTACCAGCCTCTCAGGGGCTCTTCTCTTTCATGCTCTCCTTGGTCTTCTGCTCCCTCTGCCACAAGTGCACCGTCTCTGCAGAGGGGTGACGTCCTGCAGCCACGTGGTCCCACCATTCTGCCTGCAATTCCTGTCCCACCTGACAGGGTCAAGGGACCCACAGATAAAGCAGACCAGGAAACCTCAGCCAATGTATCCCTTAATGGCCATCCTGAAGAACTAATTGCTTTAGGCCCCTCTGGGACCCAGGCGAAAAGCGTGGATGGGTCCTTCTTGCCACACCTAGGAGCTGCACCCTGCTCCCCGCTGCCCACCATCGCCAGCCCTCCCAGCTCCTCTGGCCAGGCTCCCTCCCCATGCTCCCATCCGTCATCTTGTCCTCCACAGCAGTGTTGTCAGCCCATGTCACACTGTCTTCCATTGCCTCCCCCCCACGCTGCTGTGTCTGAGGTGGCTATGCCCAGGAGGACCCCTCCTTACATGACATCACCAGCCACTGCCCACTTGAGTAAGTACTGATTCTGAGTGAGTTGTGACCTGTGTAAAGCCATAGCTGTCAGCTGTTTAAAAAGCCCCATTGGCACTGCCTGTAACCATTAGAAAAAGGGCTGAGAGACCCAAAGCTACTCCTCTGCTGTATGTGATTTCTGAAACTGAAGTGGAAAAATATCCAAATCACTCAGGACTGGTCCAGGGACCAGGCAAAAAGTAAGCATTACAGGCCAGGACCCTGTAGCTGGGTTGTTGCAATGCATATTCTTACGATATTAGGCCAGATGGAGATATCATTCAGCAGAGTCAAATTGCTTCAAAGAGCATCATATAGAACCAGTTTTCAGCTGGTCCAAACGCAGCAGATGGGCTCTTCTGAAGCTAGAGGCCAGGTCCGTGATAGACTTCCTGTCTGTGTAGGAATACTAGTAGAGGTTGTGATTTTTACTCTTTTTCTTAAGTGATATTTCTGTTACCAGCAAAAGATAGAACACGGATTTTGGTTAAGTTACCCAGAATCCCCTGTGCTTGTGCAATTTATCTAATTCTCTTCCTGGTAAAAACTGCATTTATAGTTGTGGGCTTGTCACTGTAACTATTCCAGCAAACCTTGTTCATTGAAGACAGATCAAGAGCTTGGGTCTGGCCACTTTGCATATGATCTTGATTTCCAGTGCCTACCTAAAGCCTGTGGAGTTAGAACACTTGCAAGTAATGCCTATTTGCAATTCAGAGCATATGTTTTGTGACTTGGATCTATTCATGTTTATAACCACACATAATGCTAAAGTGATGTGCTTAGAAGAGGAAGAAAACTAAAATATTTCCTTTCACTTACTGCTAGAAATGTTACTGTGACCACTGGAGGCTCAGTTCTTCAGCTCATACAAGTCCTTGAAATCTACTTAGTCAAATAAAGTTATTTTAAACTCACATCAGTCCATTATTTTGACTTAGTTCAATTTTTGCCTGAGGCTGGCCTCTAATTAGGTGGGTGTAGTTTTGCAATTAAAATTAACTGTACCCACAATGAATTACTAGCTATTATGTTCATGAACGAAAGAGGGCTTGAAATGTTTAAAGTATTTCTAATAGCAGCTATGGTTCATTTCAAGAATGGAATTGGGAGTGTGAAATAATGGCAGAAGTAACCACAGAAATAAGGCAGTATTGTAAGAAAACCCAGATAAGAAGAAAAACAGGCTGCTAATGTTAAATACAGTTTCCAAATGTTTCTCAGTCAAAAACCTCGCCTGTCTTTCAAATTAACACTTAGTGAGCAAGTGAACCTGTGATTTTGCACCAGGAGCAGCCTGTTCTGACAGAGCGTACACAGGGAAATACGCTTGGGGTGGTGTATTTGTTCAACTGACCTGTTACAGACAGGGAAAACACTGCAACAGATTTACCACCGTCAGCCCCTCCAACAGGCTGCTGCTGCTGTGAGGAGCTTTGCTGAACCTCGGGGTGCTTGGAGCTGGAGTCTCCCCTGGTTATTTGTAAAAATGGGTGAGGCCACACACCTTCTGTTCTACAGAAAGGAGGATGTGTCACTGTAACCCACGATTCTTGTGAAAAGCTGATGGTAACTGAAGTCCGTGGAGTTCACTGATGTAGTTTATCTCCATGTAGAAAGCTATGGGAGAAGCAGAAGAATATGCCACTTATGAATTGGGAAGCATTGTCCATGTTTTGATTTTGACACAGAATAGAACACTAGCCTGGCCAGGGAGAAGAAGAGGGAGAACGCTAGTTTGTCAGTGGCAGGGTCTCACAGGACGACACAACTGTAGCTGACTGACCATTGATACAAACACCATTCCCATTCTTCCACAAGCATGGTGCTTCCTTGAACTGATCACTCGACCTGCAGTCAGATCATGGCCTGGATCAGGGGGTGGGAAGATGACCTTGTCTGGGCTGGAGGAGATAGTGCTTCACATCTAATTCCTGTTCTCTGCATTTCAGGCCCAACACTTCCACCTGGTCACCCCAGTGGTGCTGCTGTGATCCCTGCTTCATCTGGGGGGCCCCCACCTCCGCCACCCCCCCCAGTCCCTCCACCACCCATGGGAGCTGCGCCCCCCCCACCGCCCCCGCTGCCGTCCGGCGCCGGCCAAGGGGCTGGCACTGAAGATGGGTCAGTGTCAGGGCTCGCAGCAGCTCTGGCTGGTGCCAAACTAAGGAGAGTTCAACGGGTAAGGAGGTGCCACTGGGATTCCCCAATGGGCCCTTGTCTGCTGCAGGAAAGCCTGGCACAGCTGGGTGTAATGGTCTGCAAATCCAGCTCGAAACATGGTGAAAGACACTTCAGCTGACCATGGGGTGGACTTTTAAATGTGAGTTTGCAGTCAAAATAAAGCTGAGCAGGATTTGTCTGCTGGAGTTTACACTCTTCAGAAAATGTTAATTAGCAAATGGCTGCAAGTTCTGACATTGCCAGGATTTCATTACTTCAGCAAAGTCCACCGTTGTACTGTTTGTTAGTGTTTTCAGTTTTTATAAGTGGTTAGAACTACACTATGCTTACAAAACCCAATGCAGAGTTTTGAGGCCTCATGTCAGTAGGTGTCCACTTAGGTAAGGGTTGCTTAACCATGCATAAACATAACCATGAAAAAACAGCACTGTGGGTTTTTTTATCATTTACCTATAGAATTGCCTCAACCAGATCTTTCTTTGTTTTAATAAGGGTTCATGTGGGTCTTCTTCCCAAGGCAGAGCACATCTTTATCTCTGGTTTCGAGCTGTGATTGTGATCACTGTTCCTAATACTTAAGAAAACTAATCATTAAGGGCATGGTTGTTAATGTTCATTAATTCCAGTCTTGATTTCTGTCTTAAGCCAGAAGATGGTTCAGGAGGATCCAGCCCCAGTGGGGTCTCTAAGAGCGATGCCAATCGAACAAGTAGTGGAGGAGGCGGAGGAGGACTAATGGAAGAAATGAATAAATTACTGGCAAAAAGGTTTGTACTTACACTTCAAATAAGCCCCATGAGATCTGCAGCAAATTGTGGAACAAGGTGCTGTCATTTTGGTGGGTCACTTTGATGCTTCTTTGCAGTTTTACAGGTCCTGCATAGATGTTGGATGCCAGGATTGCCTGGCCTTTAATATGAAAGGTGTTGCAGCTGTGATACCTGGTGGGGTGTAGCTGCTGTAGCAGATTTTGCAGCGTGGTAGCTTTCAAAGATGGCGATAAATGTATCCTCTGGGCTTTTGCCATTTTACTAGATCTATTTCAAAGTTACTATTATATACTATATATTTATATATATTTATATATATATATTATATACTATATAATAAATTACTATTATATGCTATATAAAGATCTATTTCAAAGTTACTGTTTTCAGTAAGAGTAAACTGTGAAAGGAACTTAGACAAATCATTCTTCATGTCGCCCATTCAGGATGTTGAGCCCAAAAATAAAAACACAGTTGCAATAAAACTACAACACCTCGGCAAGTAAACTATTATTAATTCTCAGTGTGTTTCAGACAGACTAGCCTAGTTTTTCTCCACTTAAGAAAGTTGTGATGTATCAAGCTACCAGCTGTTAAAAGGCACTCAATTTTTCTAATTATTTTTTTCTCTTTTCCCCTTATTCCATCAGTAATGTTCTGTCAGAGTCCTAAGTTACTAGTGTTAGATGCTTTATTTTTAGATCTAATTTTTTTTAACTTATGAATAGTGAAGGAAAAGGATGAATAAAATAATGAGGGGTACATACAGTTGTAGACTGTGCAGAGATGGAGATTTTAAATAATGTTATCTAGTATAAAGACAGTTCCCAGCTCAAAGGATTTGATTCCAACTTTCCTCCATGTCCTGTTCATTTCAGGAGATGAAGAAATTCTGAACGTGGACTTCAGATGTAATCCTTTGAAAAGTATTAAATAAATACACAACACTCTAAAAAGTTCCAAGCAGTATAAAGGTTCTAGTCAAAGGCGTACTCTAGTATGGCTTGTGGCAGTGGATTTCGTGTCTTCAGGTATTCAGGATCAAATTTCCCTGGTACCTTAACAAAAGCACTTGCACTGCCATGAGCACTCTGCTGCCTCTATGCTGAAAATAACTGAGCTGCAAATACTTTCCCAGGGAGTTGACAGCAACAGAATTGTCCCCTAAATTTTGCTTCACAAAGCCATGGAAGTAATTGGAAATATGCAAGTGTCAGTCAAGGGTGCAATCTGGGCACATGATGTTGAACTCATACTAACAGTAATTCTTTTGGCACCCCTTTTTCTGTGTGATGACATAGAGAAAGGAAGAACCTGGCACTGTGCTTCAGGTTGTTCTTACCTGCCTTACTAATCTACTCTTATGAGGAGGTAAAAAAATTGTTTTTTTAAACTGAGCATGTTCAATACAGAAATCACAGAGTAATGAGCATGGGATCTCAGGGGACCTTTTCTGAGCAGTAAACCCCATGCTCAGAAACAGGGAATATGTCTAATGATCAGTAAGTAACTGGGGAAAACGCTTCTGAGAGTTCAGGTGATATAAAATAGATTTAGTGGGCCCCCTGAGAGCAGCCCTTTGCCTCAGGACTGAAGTGCAAACAGAATAATGAACTCACAAACCACTGTCATTTCCAGCCCAGTTAAGTTTGTTGCAGGACATAAATCTAACACTGGTCTCTCACCCTGGCAAATATTTCTCTCACTTGGATTTGTAATAATTATAGTTTTGTTTTGTTAGAAGAATCAGGTAAATATTAGAAAAAGACTACAAAAATTATTACCAATGTAATAAACTTATTAGTGCAGTTGAATGCATGGAAGTAATTCTCACAGAGCACAGTGTCCTACAGGCACATACTCATTTGTTTAGGTTTTGTGGTCAAATTTTCGTGAAATCCTCCAAGTTGTATATCTGGTGTGGCTTTTCTCAGAAACTTTTCTTAGTGCCACTTGGGATTTTTTTAAATGTGAGATGAATATTGTTCTCTTCAGAAGCAAGAGTAAATGAAAAACCTGTCATATTGGTGTTTTACAAAACATCTGCTAAGGGCAGCATTCACAGGTGGATAAGGGTAAAGTTCAGCACAACCAAAATCCATGTGGAAGCTTGAGCTGCAGTTCCCCTAATTGTCTAAACGGGAAATTGGATACCTGGAGCTGACTGAGAACAGTGTCATCACTGCAATACCTATCTGGGCCACCTGGGAGGGGCGAGGGGAGGACGGCTGGTCCTAGGAAACCCCTGTGGGGATTTGAGTTGTTCTTCCTGTGTAAGACCCAGGAGACGGAACTTCCCGAGTCCTGGGGAGAAGCCATCCCTTTCTCACCCAGTTTCATACCCAGCTGCACTTCCTTCCTCCTTCAGCACACTTTCTTGTGCTCTGCACCCTGTGTTCCTCTGTTAAACACTGCCTCATAATATTGCCCCTCTTCCTGAGTTGTATCACTGGGTCCTGGATTCCTCACCTCCACCCCAATCCTACACAACTGAACACATCCAGCCATTCCCTAGGATGGGCTATATAAACAGGAACTCCCACCAGAGCCTGAATCAGTCTTCCCACGTGTATGTGTTTCCAGAGGGTTGACTGTGTGTTCTCTCTCATGTTCCTTTGCAAAGGAGGAAAGCAGCGTCGCAGTCAGACAAGCCAGCTGACAAAAAGGAAGAGGAAAGCCAAAACGTAAGTGAAAGACTCCTCACTGTTGTCTTTTTGCAAATTCCTTGTAAGCCGAAGTCCTGTGCTCATTCACTGTGTGTCATCCAGGAATAGATGTGCACATGCAATCAAAAGCTGAATGTAACTGCTTCCACCTTTCCTGGGAACAGCACCTTATAAACTGGAATTGTTGCTTTATTCATAGGCAAAGTCCAAACCAGGCACTTTCTCATGGTCTGATCCAAATGTTGTAAGGGGGGGTAGATTCTTGCCCTCCTGGCAAGTCAACCTGAGATCAAGTTCATGTTTCTTATTTTATGTTTGAGGCTTCAGCCAAGCTGAAGCGGATGATCAGCCATGGGGTGTACCTTTGGATTGCCAGCAAAGTGAGAATCAGCTCACGTCAGAGCCGAGTGCACAATGAACATGTCTGGGGGGGTTGAAGGGTAGACAGTGTATTAACCATTAGACCATGCAAAAGTCAAAATATGTTTTCATGATACCTACACTAAAATGAGATAGAATCTGGAAAATTTCAGGGAACTTTGATTCATTTCTATTTTAACTATTCTGCCAGTATATTGTCCACAAAAACAATTATAGAGGAAGTTTTATTAATACAGTCTGTAGGCTGAACTTGATACAGCAATTTTGAGTTCAACATGCAGATGAAAACACTTTTTTTACCCGTTGAACTAGTAAAGCATGGAAGATCTTTCCTGTTTCAAGAGAGGGCAGGATTTGCAGTATGTCTCTTCCCTGGTGGTGATTTCTGGGCTGTTGCTCATTCAGCATTCCTGTTGCTAGCCAGTACCCTTATGAAGGCTTTCTGCCATGGCTGTGTGCCTCAATTGCCTATGTGGAGATGTTCCCTCCAAAGACAAAGTAACAGCTGTTCAGTAGAAAGTCCATTCAGAAAACATAGGTCTCTCCCCAGGCTGAAAGGTTTGTAGCAAGAGCAGGAATAAGCACTTTACACTGTTTAGGGAGAAATGCAGATTTTTTTGCATGTTCCTCAAGGGATGTTTCAAGCGTGGAATTTGCCTGTTGAACCCGCTATGCAACCATTGCTCTTAATCTTGCCCCAAAGCTGGTTTTGAACCATAAACTTGGAGATGAAAGGCATCATTTGGCTTCTATTCAGTCTCTGCTGTCTTTCTGTCCCTTCTTCTCTCTCCTTGAAGCTCCACATTAGTTTATACTAATCCCCAATCAAACTTTTTGATAGCACCAAACTGTTTAGAAAGGTGTTTTAGAGAGCATCTAATTTGTATCTTGAGTACATTTTGTGGTCAGGATATCTTCTATCAAACTGGGTGCAATTCCATTTTACAATGCACAGCTCATGCTTTGCCTGAGCATGTTTTGAGGGCTGCTAAATAATATTGTCACGTCAAACATATGGATGAATGGTTTATGATCTGTCACACACAAATCCCAAACAAAAGAGTCCAAATCTGTGATAAATGTTTAATCTTCTACTTAAGAGGAGTACTGATTGATTTAGTTATATTCTGCTAGTACCTGGACTCGTCTCACTGATACCAGTGGCTGTCCTGGGCTGAAAGGCTGGGATCTGAGATACTGTTCCTTCAGATGGCCCAGTATCCATATCTC
Source organism: Oxyruncus cristatus (assembly GCA_013399855.1). NCBI lineage: Eukaryota > Metazoa > Chordata > Aves > Passeriformes > Cotingidae > Oxyruncus > Oxyruncus cristatus. Next base: position 419,093 of record VXAY01004929.1, on the reverse strand, counting down.
AGAGAGTTTCTAAATTTGGGAAATGGATGGTTTGTATTTAGGCAACAGCAGACAGCACTTTAGAGTGGTTTCACCCTGGTTGGGTATATAGAGATAAGAGTGATTGAGTGTAATCCTGAAAAGGTGTCCATATTAGCTAAAATAAAAAGGATGTATTTTGCCATTCTAAAGGGAAAGAAAAGTTAAAGATTGAATGGCCTTGAACCCATACCTTGGCAGCAGTGCCTGTTGGACATGGTTGGAGGAAACTTGCTTTTGTGCCACACATGCTGCAGCTGTTCTCCAGAGTAGAAGAGGAACTCTGTGCTTCGTCTCCAAAATTCAGTAATGTCCTGTTTTTCTCTTTTTATAGGATGATGCTAGCACCTCTCCTTCAACCAGTACACGAGGCTCTGCCCAGCAGCAGCAAAATTCGTCAGGTATTAAGTCCAATTACCAGTGTTGTAACTGTCTTCATAATCTAGTCTTCTCCACCACCTGTAGGCTCTGGATACATTGTCCTACTTCTGAGAGCAGCAGCAGTAACTAACAGAAAAATTACTGAATAGTTATTGTTTTTAAAACTGTACTCAGCAAGAAATTATGCTTTTATATGCTTCACAGCCAAGAAAATTGCAATACAGCCAGTTCAGTTAATGGGGGTGCAGTCATGTAGCTGAGGATCTCTGTCTTCAGCACTGTGCACCTAAATCTTCTAAGAGAAAAAAGCTGTATTATTTTACTTTTTGTAGTGTGGATACCCTGATTGATACAGTTGAGGTTTGGATCTCAAACTGCCATCGTTCCTTAACCTACTAGCTTGTTGCAATAAGGCTGATCCTGAGAGTCACTAGATGAAATTAAGGAGACCCCAGAATGTTTTTCCTGCAATTAATTGAAATAACTGTATCCGAGTAGATGAGCTGCAAGCAGTCACATTCATCCTTGCGTCAGTCTTGGCTTTCATGCACGCTGAAAGAAATCTCTCCCAAGGGAATGAGTATTTAACCATTCCAGCTTCCTTTTGGAACAAAGCCATGACTTGTGTGCTGTGCAAGGGAAGGAGAAGAAGCCAGGAGAAAGGGGCACGTAAATGAGGAACAAGGTCTAGAGATTTCCTGGGAGTGCCTGTAATTCTTTTAAAAGCCTTTTCAGGATCTCACAAAAATCCTTGTAGATAATGCTGTATGCTACTCAAGTCCCTGAAACAGTTCCCTTCATTTTAGGAGGAGAATGGGACCATAGTAAGCACCTTTAGTAACAAGGGTTATGTAAGTGCAGCTTTTGGGAATGTTCTGTGAATTAGAAATGTAGTCAACATTAAATAAATTCTCTGGGTCTCACTGCCCTGTTCTTAGATACACCCACATTTTCTGCCAACTCTGCAGCCTAAAATCAAAGACTTTTTAACTTAAAATATAAATAAGTCTTGTATGGAATAAAATAAGCCTTGCAGCAATTAGCCTGTATTTCCTGATGGAAGTGATTTATGCTTTTCCTCCTAGTGTTCCAATACCGTGTCTTTTTAGTACTGTTTAACTATCCAGTCCCTAATTAAAGGGATCACTAAGCAGATTTTTGCCACTGCCTTCCCTATAATGTAGGCAACTGCACTCATTCAGCAATCTCACTTTCCGGGTCTGTCTAAGTCCCTTGTCCTGACTGAATGAAAGCAGCTGTATAAGACAATCAACTTCAAGACACTTTAAGCGTTAGAGCAAAACAATAAACTAATTTTTCGTGTTTGTTTTTCAGACTCTGGGAAGAAGCCATGGGAAAGGAGCAATTCTGTTGAAAAGCCTGTATCTTCATTACTTTCTAGGTGAGCTGCATGGGGTGTCCCCGTGGCTGGCCAGCAGTCGGGATGGTCATGCTGTCCCTGTGGCACGTGCACAACTCATGTCTCGTTTCATTCCATTGCTGTAGAAATCCATCAGTGGCGAAGAGCTGTGAAGCTAAGAGCCCCACACAATCCCACGTGTCTTCTAGGTACTGGCTAACAGCCTGGCTTCTTGACTGTCTTGGCTTGTCCTTTGGCTAATCCCATCATTCAGCACTGATGTTCGTCTTCCCTCAAGTCTTTTACTCAATTCCCTTACAATGTGCTTTGTCTGTTGCTGCACAAAGTGTGAAGGTAGAGTGTGTTGTGTCAAAGGCTTGTTCCATGGAAAGAGGCCCCTGCTCACTTGGGCACAGGCATCACAAATGTTAATCACACTGAAGCAAGTGCTTAAACCATCTGTGTGTGTCAATCAGAACCACAGGCTTGGCGGTGCTGTGCCATGTGGAAGGCAGGTTTTGGAGCATCTTTTTACAGCACTTTGAGGATGGCCCTGCCAATAGGTGAAGGTCTCATTGCCCAACCTCTGCAGAAATAGAAATGCAAAAGCAGAAGTGATCTGAAGAGCCTGCAGTTGGGATAAGGGAAGTTATTCTTCCCCCCATGCAACTGCAGTGGGTGCATAAGAAAGGAGAGCAGTAAATCAATAAAATCAAGCTGTAAAAAAGGCACAGGAACAGATAGGGCATTCAGACATACGGAGTTCAAAAACTAGCAGGTGTCAAAAGCCGAGAATCTTTAAGTATGACTCCAGAAGTCCTTTCAGTCAGAAGAGCCAAGCTGCAGGATCAGCACCTATGTTTTTAGTCACAGAAATTGAGATAAAGTTTGATGTTGGACAGCTAAAGAGAGGCTTGCTTCCAGGGCCACTGGAAGACCCTGGTTGAGGGCCACCCAGTGTTACTGGACAGTGGGATGGATGGATAACCTGAATAGGGAGGTAGAACACAGGCTTAGATACGTTTAGTATTTACTGCAAAGAGATGCAAAATTTTACGTTATTAGGTATGTGATAGTGCTGATAGTCTGGAGAGAAAGTTGCCAATGGCAACTATCTTCACATACTTGCTGCTGTGTTACAAATGCAGTAACATGCCCTGCCCAGACATTCAGAGGGATGCATCTGTGTTACTATAGCAAAATAGTTTCTCCAGCCCTCCTAAAACCAGTGGAACATGTTGGTTCTAGGAAAATACGAGTTTCAAATAGATACAGAAAGATTGTTCTTTCTCCTCGCAAATGGAAATGAAATGTGGGCTATCGAAAGCAGCCATCATGTTTCACTATCTGTCTTCTCTAATGCTATTCCATCCTGGGAGGAGGAGTTCAGTAGGGAAAAAATGCTTTCCTAATTTAGCACCTGGAGTAGTGCTCAGTAGTAGTAGTGCTTGCTTGAAAAGATTTCTGTGGGGGAAGGTTTCTAAAGCTCTCGGTGGTGACCTGTTTCTGCTCCTGACCAGTTTGATGGAGATTGTATCTTTCTTAACTCCCAGCGTAGCTATGTGATGGTAGGACACGTGAAGGTTTCCCAGGAAAGGGTTGCCAGACCAAGCAACCCTCAGGAGCAGCGTCATCTCCACCAGCCCCCATTTTGGGGTCAAAGATGATGGCAAAGTTATTTGAAGCCTTTGTATAGCATTGTTAGTTTTTAAAATATTTTAGAGTTACTGATTAAAAGAGAAAGGCAAGCAGCTTCTGCTTCCTTAATTTATTTTATCAGATGTCATCAGAGTTCAGCCCACTGACTAATATCATGTTGAAAGACCAATAATACTCATGTGTACCAGTCATTAAGGCCAGACTGGCTTTGTTTCTGGGTCAGTAAAAACTGACTGTGATACATAATGCTATCAAGAAACCACACTTGCCTAAGTCAGGTCTTCTAGGGAAAGGATTAGTGGCTTATTATTTTCCCTATTTTATTTTTCTAACCTGTAATCTACTATTACTTTAGCCCCCAGTTAAAGCCTAGGTTGCCAAGACAGTGTTGCTGTACAGAAAACCGACTGTGAGCAAAAACTAGACATGTAGCTTGCAAATTGCAAATGCTGTAATAAAATAAAAAAATAATTGTTCAACAGGCTTTATCCCCTCAGCATTTTCTAGTCTGAAATCATTGAGATTCCCAACACCAAAAAAAAAAAAATCATTTCAGTGCAGTCTTTGTGCTCCCTCCAGTATGTCTGCAATGGGAGAAATTTCACAGCATCTTTGAGGGTCAGGCTGGGCATATGGGAGCAGTGCTGCTCCCTGGCTGCCAAATGATCTCGAGCAGCATGACAAGGAGTCTCCTGTCCAGCACTGGAACACAGGTGCTCCTGCTCTGGGGTGGATTTCGTCCACACCATCAGATAGGTGTAGCTTAGCACCCATCTCAGGGAACTAACTGGGGTTCTTTATGTTCTTCTTCCATTTCTGAAGGATGAAACCAGTGAGCAGCAGCAATGATGTGGCTATGGATGCCTTAGATTTTGATCGAATGAAACAGGTGAGTGAAGAAGCCATTTGCACTGAAGAGATTCGATGAGCTACCCATTTTCCCCCATGCATGCGCTGTACAAGCAAAACAGCTGTTCAGTCTTCTGCTTAGAGAAGGGCTAGCTGGTGAGCAGCAAGAGAGCACAATCTCACTGCTACTTCATCAATATGTCTGTACAGAAATGTGCAAATAAGTATGCCAGCATCTTCTGCATCCGTGCCTGGGAGTGCAGAAGTAGCTGTTAGTAGTGCCAGGCTCCGATCGGCAGCGGAGGCGGGGAACAAGCACAACCGTGTTAAACTTGCATTTTCTTCCACTAGTTAGAAGGAAATTCTGAGCAGCTGACTTGTGTTTTGTCTCATCAGGAAATATTGGAGGAAGTTGTAAGAGAGTTACACAAAGTGAAAGAGGAGATAATTGATGGTAAGAAAGAGAAAAATTATTATTTTTCTCATCTTTATGACTAATTTCCTGTAGATAAGATGATAGGAACTGCAGAGAGTTCCCTGGTGTTTTCAGACTTCTCCGAGCAGCTCTGATTTATACACGCATTTGAAGAATCTAGGTCACATCTACCTTATCTGAGCTCTGACCATAACATTGTGTTTACATCCTTTATTATGCCATTGATGAGCATTTTTACCACCAACCTATGAGAAATTCACTGGCTGGTGTTTCTCACAGGTGGGACGGTGAGAAAGGTCCTGCCCATAGCCCATGACACATAAATTTATCACAATTAGCAAGCATGAAATCTTGAAACTAGCTGGCCACACAGGTCCAGGATGAGGAGGGGACAAAGGCAGCTAACTGAAAATCCTTCACAAAAGCCTTCTGTAGTCTTCCTGTGCTTGAAGAGCTACTTTAGACCTTCATTTGGTCACAGCTTTCCAAATAGCCATGCATTTTTATAATTTATTGAAAAATACAGCAGCTGTACCAAATGTATCAGTAAGTTTTTATAAACTGCTTTGCAATATACAACTGAAGGTATTTTTCAGGGCCACTGTTGAAATGCACAGTGAAATTCCTATTTGAAGCCCACATTAGGGCATATGAAAGGATGCATGTCCACACACTGTACTCCCCACCTTAGACTACACAGAAGGGAAAAAGAGGAGACTGTAAAACAGCTAAAATCCATTCCCTGTCCCCTTGCTCTAGACCTGTGTGCTTACAAAACCTCAGGGCAGTTTGCAGTTGAAGAGGCCCTTGCCCAAATGCTACTGTCCCAGCAGCTTGGCCCTCAGAGCCTCCCTAGTTCATTCCAGTGCAAAATAAGGCATTCACATACACCACGGATGCCACTTCTTAAAGTAGTACTGCAGTTTGCAAGCCAACAGCTGACTGCTTACCCTTACTCATCCTTTTACCCTCCACTCATCCTTCTACCAGCGTGTACTTTCTGCAATCTCTGTACTTAGCATTTTCCATCACACCGGATGTAACATTATGCACTAACTTTTTGGTTTGGTTTTCTAGCCATACGGCAGGAGTTGAGTAGAATCAGTACAACATAATGATTGCAAAGCATTTGGACGGTACTAAGAATGCTAGGAAGATCGGATCATTTCTAAGTGTACCAAGGTCATGCAAGATGGTGAGAGAGGACACCGGCACTGTCTTTGTTCTTACACCCTTTTTATTAGCAGACTCAGCACACTTTGAAGCTTGCTGCTGCCTTGGATTCGCTTCATTTTAAAAGTCTTAATCTAAAGATTATTAAATTTTAAATTTCCGGATTTTTTAGATTTCATCTGACACTGCACATTGGATTTGTCAGCCTTTTTTGTATTTTGTATTTGCTTATTTAAATGTATTACCTTTCTTTTTAGTAGTAGATAAGAACACACGTGAACCATTTGCTTTTGATAGGTGACTTCAAAGTAATTTTACTAGTAGTCTGCAATGTAAATGAAGATCCTTTGCCAACAGAAACGTATTGAGGCATCACCAGAAGAAAGAGAGACATGTTTAGTTGTCAGCCAACAAGTTCTTTGTCTCAGAGTTATCACAATATTAAAAAATGGTACGTCAGTGCATCACAGTATCTGTGTTCATATTGGTAATAAACTGTTTATTGTCCACATGGCCCTGCCTTTCTTTGTTTCATTTGTCCCTCGAGCTCCCGCACTTCTATGTCACTTGAGCTGACGATAAGGGGAAGGTGACTGAGGATCACTGTGGGGTCGCAGCTCTGCCTGGCCAGCACCGCAGAGCACGAGGAGAGAACCTGAGTGTTTGTGGCTGGTGCAGTGCCCACAGCCCTGCCTTCTCTCACAGGGAGACGCGGCTGTCACCCACCCAGCCCTCTCGCATGGCCAGCTGAGCACCAGCCTCCTGCAGCCAGGCTGCCACAACCTCAGCAACTTTTTCCCAAAGTCAGTGAGGGACAGTGGCCTATGGCTCTTCTCAGGCCACCACCACCTGTCCCACTGCATCTTCAGCCATCACTGAAAAAAAACCACAGGTCCCATCACCTGCACTCCTTCAGGCTTCTGGTAATAAAAGGGAGGTGTTTATGCAGAACAAGGCTACCAAAGGCATTAGGAGGGTGCAGGCTGAAATCACTGGCACAGCACTGCTGACTAGAGGCATAAGGGGAGTCATTTGTTAATCTTGTACAGGTCTTGAGCATTATACAAGATATGCATACAGGACACCAAATACTTTCAAGTGCATACCCAATTATATCTTTCAGGTCATACAGTTTTTGCTTTACAGCCATTATTTCCACCAGCACAATCTTGGGAATTTCTGCTTTATTTAGTTTGGCGCAAGCTTTATGTGGCAGTCGTCTTGATACCATCTTCTTGATAACTTTGTGCAAAAGGCAAGAGACTGGAGCTCAGCTACTGAAATCTGCCAAATATTTTCCAAGTTCCTTTCCTTGCTTCAGGCTTTCATGAAGATTTTGTTTTAAAAGCCAGGCCCCAGAGATGGTTTTGGGAGCAAAGCCTGGTGCAGCAGCCCAGGAGGGGCTATATTTGTCCCCCTGCTTGCATCCCCCAGGCCTCATGGAGAAGTGCAGCAGGCAGGAGGGACTGCTGGCCAGCTACAGGAGGGGAGGAGAGGAGGCAGGATGGGTTGTGCCAGGCAGTTAGCTGTAAAATGTTACCTGTGTTCTTTTGGGCACCATAGCATGTTGTTCAGTGCTCTTCAAATCACCCTGATTAGAAATGAGTCTTTTTTACAGCGTGGTTATGCTGTAATTAAATATGGGAGAAATGGGAGTAATCTGAGTTTAATGCAATGGTGAGCTCCAGACTGGGGCTGATGTTTGTTAGATGTTTAATGCCAGCAGAAGGCAAGAGATAGGTTAAACAGTGGGATAAAGATTTCCACACGGGAACTAAAGCAGGCAGACACCCATGTGCACCAGAATATGGCAACCCCAGGACCACGAGAAGGAGTCTTTCCAGTATGAAGAACACAGACAAGCATCAGTAACAGCAGAGATTAGAATGCTCTGTTGTATAAATCTCTTACAACAGCTCATGCGTTTCCTAATTATAACCCCATTCATGGCATACCTGATGATGGCAAGCCCTTTTCAAAACTGCTGCCTCTCAGATCACAACCATTCTGTGAAACTGTCCCATAATCCTAATTAAGCTGCAGGAAGTTGGTGCCTGGCACGGTTCACATTTTCCTTGGAATGTGGCATTATGCCTAAGGTCAGTAATAACCATGTTGTAATTTCAGCTGAATGTACAGCCTGGATATGTTGTGCCCCTCTGTTAACATCAGCCAGCAGCTGTAAATGGGTTTTTCTTACTTTCTTCCTCGACCTTTGCAGGCCTTGTGTAACTAAGACATGATAAGCTGAAGTTTGCACAAGGCCTCTTAATAGCAGTGGGAGCAAGGTGCGAGGGGTGGAAGAGGAAGCTTGGCTGCAGGGGCTCGGGAGCAGTGCTGGCATCACAAGCACTGTGCTGGTTCCCAGTGACCTACAGCTCCAATGTCAGGGATGCACAAGGTGGCTTATTTTCAGTAGTGGCCCTGCCAGAGGATTCCCCCTCCCAGACAGTAATTCGGTTTGCCAGTTGCCTCTGTAGAGAAGGGTGTCCTTTCATAGTGGGCCTGCTGAGCCACAGCTACAGGGCAGAACAAAGGCATTTTACATAGCAGAAAGCTAAGGGGACATTAATCTCCACTCTGACCTGTCATACAGTTCCTTCTTGGCAGAGCATTAGTGTGCCCGCACAATGAAGGATATCTGGATCAATTTTTAAGCGAAGGGAATAAAACTATACACAGCCCTGATGTACTTTTTACCCAGACCCAACGCCCTGTGGTTATGGAAAAAAAAAAAAACCTTCTGCCAACATTATTGGAAGTAGCAAGGACAAGTGTCCATGGAGGGGACAGGATCACAGCCTTCTCCAGCAGCACCCACACACAGTGGAACTCAGCTCACAGTGCACATCTGCAGGCACTGCAGGCTTCCAGCCACTTCAAATTCCTGCTGAGATGGACAGTGCAAAACAGGAGGGCTGATCTGGAGGGCAAAATGCCCAGGCTAAGCAAGCTGGGACCATGATGGAAACACTGATGGGAGGCAGGTTAAGAAGCAGTTGACAATTTTGGCTGGCCCCTGTTTACATCCTAGCCTCTGTGTCAGGCTAGGCTGGTAATCCATACACCACCCAGGTGAGTGCATCATGAAACAGCTGAGTAAGGGAACTACAGCATAAGGTCACTCATCAAAGAGGATAAGGACAATAGTCAAATCAAGGAAGATAGCATAATCTTTATTGTGGTTTTTATATTAACTTACTAAGTTGGACAAGAGAGTTGAGGAACAGCTGCTAAGCAAATGGGACGTTGAATATGTGATCAGAGTGCCAGCAGCATTGAAGTAAGTTAATAAAAACCTGAGGTTCCCTGACATGAGCACGGATACAAATAAGGTAATGGAAGTTCCCACATCAACGCCTCTTCCTTTGGGAGAAAAGTAGCTTTAATAATTAAGACATAATATCTTAAGTATGTTCTTCACTGAGGAACTAGTGAAGGCTGAAGTGTTTCAAGAAGCCCAATTCTTCCTCTTCTTATCCGAAAGCACGAAACCGTATCTGTGAATAAACTGGTATTCGTCCCTGTTTTACAAAGGATCTTGCTCTGCTGAGCATAACTCGGTATTTATTTACCCATTTGCCAAAATCAGATGGGTGTGAAAAATGGGGGAAGAGGAAATGGAAGAGGAGGAACCCAAATTGCAGCAGGCTAGCTTGGCTGTGTGCTAGGCTAGTGAATGGACAGACTGGCTCATTGGATCCAGTGCTTCTAGAGCAGGGAAAAAAAAACGTGTTTATTGAGGACATCAGGTTTTCCAGGTCTAATTGCATACTTTGGGAGACTGATGAGACTGCACAATAATCCTTTTCTTTGTTACAACCATGGATTTCCAGAAGAAAAAAAAAAAAAACTGTTAGAGGGCTAGAGGGCAAGAGCACCTATACAGATCTCTCTTTTAACCACTTAGTAAGGAAAGAAATACTCTGCTAGATTTCCAGGGTGCTGGGAAGATACTAGATGGCATCTGAACATCTGAATTCCTGACTCCCAAGATATTGTTCTGCTTGGAGAAATGTATGTTGGTTAAGGTTTTTGATGATATGGAATTATTGAGGATAGCCACGAATTTATTGTTGAGAGGACAGGCAGGAAGATTTGTGTCTTCCAGCGGGTAGAAATGACAGATCAAGGTCAATAGCACCGAGTAAGAGATGTAGGGAGAGAAGCAGCCCCCCCTCTACATTCCATCCGCTTAACACATCAGTGGCAATTTTACATAGCTGGAGTATCATATGCTTCCCAAATGCCAAGTCAGTGCCCCTTGAATGACAGAGGAAAAAAATTACCATTATTATGAAAGCAGTTAGGAACAAATACCACCATAGCATCTCTACGTCTTCACTGACACACCCTCCTAAATCCTGTGCACAGAGACGGGTATAATACAGAGGAGATCAAGAAAGGTGATCAGGAGTGCTAACAATCTTGACAAGGAACAATTAAAGCTAGAAGCTCTCCATTCCCAGAAGGACTTACAGTGGGGAAATGGATGAGAAACATGAAGTTATGGATACGGTTAAAAAGGTGAATGAGAAAGGACCAGGCAGTTCCTCCAGAGGCACATCCATGCTGCTGATCAGGACAGAGGGTGGAAGACTAAAGGAAGGATTTCTCCCTGCCACAGTTCAGGTCTGTCAGTTCGCTACAGTGAGTATTAAATCCTCATGGAAATGCATTCATAAAAGGTTTAGACAAAGCTCTGGAATAAAGATCAAAAAGCAGCTACTAAAATAATGATACAAATATATAAAAATATAAACATATTTCATTGCATATACAAAATCTGTTACCAGCAATTATCAGAAAATTATTAGATTAGACAAGACATTGAGAAAAAGGCACCCTTGTGTTCTCCAGAGAGTATCATTTACTACTGCATGCCAGTCCTCCCTGCTTCCACAGTCCTCTGCATGCAGAGCATCCACTTCTAATCTGTCATCAAGAGAAACCAGTCCTAAACTACACACACACATGGTCACATGTAACACACAGCAAACATTCTCCACTGCAGGCCAGGCCAAAACTCAGGCCTGGGCACGCGTGCCCCAGGAAGTTAATTCAAAGCCTAGACCAAACGTTCACCTAATCATAATTCACTCTAACCTAGTTTCTGAGGGTTACATATACAAATATCCTTTATTAAACAGTATCAGTAGTCTAAAATAGTGCATTTAATTGCTTCATTTTCATATTCATCCTCTTGGTCTAAGCAGCATGCACCAACGTTAATTCAGCACACACAAAGGTCCTCCTATTTCCGCAGAAAACTGAAGTCATGTGAATGGAAAAACACACCCCACTTCCACAGGCAGACTAGCCCGTTAGCTTTCCTTTGCCAGCTTGCACAGTCTCTTAACCCTTGAGTAAGGACCAATAGAGTCATCAAATACAAAGTCCCACAGAACTCGAATCCAGGACTGGTGATGTGGGAGGTTATCATAATATTCTGCTGCAATCTTCTTCACCTGGAAGAAGAAGAGAGAGAATGAGCTGTTTAGTTGCACAGTGTCAGGTGTGTTTCAGCCTTCACGTTCAGATCTGATAGCACAGCCATAACCTGAAGTTACCTGTTATTGCTTGTGAGCTTCTGAAGTTCAGCCAAATGAGATTTACTTAAGTGCATTTAGATACTTCTTGCAGATTTCTGATGTAAGTTTTGCCTCATAGTGTCATAATTTGAAAGATGTTGGATCGCTGCTTTCGGTCAGAAGTACTTTGTCTCATTTTTGCAGCGGTGGGATCTCCACAATGAGATGCCTTGTCCACCTTATCAATTGCTAAGACTCCAACACACTGTATTTAAAGCCCTGTTTGCCACTTGTAATAGTCTTCTGTTGAGGGTTCTGGGTAAGAGAGAATTACCAACTGAGAAAATACCAGACACAGCCTTGCCTACACTTCATTTTCTTTCCTCCATTTTGCTACTGTGATGCAAATCCAAGACAGGTTCCTCTAGCAAGCAGAGGGAATTACAGGGATGGTCTGTTCTCCTGAGTTTGGCATTAAAAATGCTGCAAGATTCATTACTAGATCATAAATCTAATAAAATTTCATCCCTGTTACAAACCCCCAAGTCTTAAGACTGCTGCCATCAGAGAAAAGCACTGGGCATCATCGGGGTGGTGCTTGTAGTGGGAGTAAGGCCAGAACCAGAGGACAAAGAGGTTTCAAAGCTGGCAGGTTCAGGGGACAGTGAGGATTCCCAAGTTATCAGTTATTATTCCTGCTGCACCCAGATGCTCTGCTTTTTGAACACACAAAGCAGCAGAGTCTGTTAACTATCATACACTTGCACGTAACTGCCTGGGCATGGTTTTATTGCAGCTCCACCTCCTAGACAAACAAAGCTCTAGAATAGAGTAGTTTGTCTTGCTGGACAGCATGACTTCTCTCTATAAAAAACCAGCAGAATTTTAAAGCCAGCTATGCTGAGCACAGTGCAGAGTGAAGTCTTCCAGTGAAGACAGAAAGAAATTGCCATCCAGCAGGAGGGTCTCATCAAGCACCCAAGGTGCAATGGTGGAATCCTAACACAGAATTGTGACTGTTTGTGAAAAGGTAAGAATCCCAGCAAAAGTTAAATTATAAGCCAGTATGGCTCACTGCTAATTACCTCATTAATTCAGCTTTCTAGTAGACACTCCTCTGTGAGGTAGGTTGGGTAATGTACAAGAGTCATTAAGATGTTTTACCTCTGTACTTCTGCCCCTATGTACTCCTTGTGCCGGTGGCATGGTAGTGCTGTGCTGGACGTGGAAGATTCAGTTCAGGTCTGACTGTATTTTGTCTTTCACTGAATACCTCTGGCTTCCTAATAATTCTATCCTGCTTTAAAGCATTACTTTGTACTTCAAAAGTAATTAATTTTCAATGGGATTCAGACAATATCAGTATTTCCCCTTAAAGGTATTTGTTAATGATTGGAAGAAAGGTGATTTCCAGGCACCGGGTAAGATCTCTGGAGATACAGATTTAGTTCCCTGTGCTCCTTCTGTAACCACACTCAGAAATAATTTAATCCGGGTGTGTATCCTCCCTTTTCTCAGGTGGAAAAAGGAATAGCCAGAGAATGAGAGGGAGGACTATTTTAACAGTAAGCTCTCTTGAATAAAGGCCACTCAGGAGGCATGATGCAAACACTAAGGGGGTCTCAGATACCCAGCCCCAAAAGCTTCACTACAGCTCTGACAGGGTCATTCCCTAGCATACTGCCGCTTAGACCTTCCCTTCTACCTCCATTTTAGAACTTCTGCCTGAATTTTGACTTTCAACAGTAATTCAGCCCTCACCTATGCTAGTCAAGTTCATATGGCGAGTCTACCATTCCCCTCTTCTCCAAAGCCCCCATACATTTCTTGCCCTCTGAACCAGACATGTTTTCTCAGCTATTTACATTATTGTGCAGAGCTCTTGATGTTAAATTCTGACCACTACAAGAGCTTCAGCTTCATGAAGTTTTTCTGTATTGCCTCTTGAAAGTGGAAGGCTGGAGATTCATAGAAACCAGTTCAGCTCCTACAAACAATGTTTCAGGCAGCAGCTGTGTCCTCTGGCTCCACGGGCCAGCTGAAAATGACCCCAGGGACAATGTAGGAAAAAATGGCTCAGAGAAGAGGCCAATAAACAGCCTGCCTACATTTAGCCCCATAGTTTCTGCAAACATGAGCAGCAGTGTAGTCTGGGCATACTCCTGAAGAACTCAGGTGGACACAACATGTATGTCTGAAAACCTGCACTTCAGTACATTCCATACACATATTCTGCAGTTGTACGGCAGATTTAAAACAGGCACTTAGAATACAAGTATTCTTTGATAATTAAGACGATTAATCAAAATACCCAGCAGTAAATTTTAAAGAAGATCATGCACACCACATGCTGGATGCAGGCAGCCCAGCCATGGCTGGCAAGCTGCTGGCCAGCATCAGGTGGTGGAGCTGTTGTTTGTTCAGCAAGGGCACTTGTTCAGGGCCTTCCCAGAGAGTATGGTGGTAGCTCATTTTGAATGAGGAGGTCACAAGGGATGACCAGGGGCTTCTTGCACTAGAGTGTGTCACCCCAGATCAGCAGTGGGAGAGTGATTCACACCTACATGAAGTGTTTCTTGGCTCTGCCTGGTTTTGTGTCCAGCAGCACCTTGTGCAGGAAGGCAGGCACCACTTGCACCACCGGCAAGGTCCTTGTGCTCTGGGCAGGACAACTCTATGAATAATGTTCAGAAACACTGGAGAAGAGAAGGTAAAGTGCAGTAAGGAATGGAGAAAAGAGAAAATTTAATGAATGCAGTTAGAGGGAGGACTTCTGAAGGGTTTTCTTATGGAAAAGACAAGGAAATTCGTTTCCATTTTGCTATTATGTGGCAGGAAAGAATTTTAAAAGCGGTTTCTCTTGTATAATGCATCCACAAAAGTTTCCCAACAAAAACATCTCATTTGTTGTAATTTCTTTCAGCATCTCCATATGTAAAACAGAATTATCTCCTTATCTACCAGAAAATCTGGGTGGTGGGAGGGCAGAAAGTAACTGGGGTTTAATGCAGATTCCCTTTTAAATGCAGTATCACGTTAGGAGTGGCTGAGGAAGCTGTGTTTGTTTAGCCTGGAGAAAAGGAGGTTCAGGGGGGACTTTAACACTGTCCACAACTACCTGAAAGGATGCTGTAGCCAGGTGGCGGTTGCCCTCTTCTCCCAGGCAACAAGCAACAGGACAAGAGGAAATGGCCTCAAGCTGTTTCAGAGGAGGACATCAGGAAGAATTTTGTCGCTGAAAGAGTTCTCAAGCATTGGAACAGGCTGCCCAGGGAAGCGGTGGAGTCACCATCCCTGCAAGTGTTCAAGAAATGACTTGATGTGGCACTAAGTGCTATGGTTTAGTTGATATGGTGATGTTCAGTCCAAGTTTGGACTCAATGATCTTGAACATCTTTTCTAACCTTAAGGATTCTATGATTTTATATCTATTAAGTATGTTTGAGCCTGGAAGGGTCACCCTCTGTGTCAGATTCTGGGTGTAGTACAAAACCTTAGGATGGCATTTTCCAGGTAGCAAGTTCTGCAGCCAGATCATAGACTGTCTTAAAAGAGGATGGCACCAAGACAAAGTATTCCTAAATCCTGCTCCTCAAGTTCTCCATATCGTATTGTAGATGGTCCCTTTGCTTCAATTCCTCCCACCCTTCCTCCTTACAAATCTCAGCTGTAAGTTTTAACTCATTGCTAGTTTGTGAATGGAAGCTATCAGGGAAGGATAACAAGAGATCACAAAGTCTGCAAGACAATTACTAGGCACTTAGCATCTGGTGTATTGAGGCTTTTCTTCAAACAGGTCAAGGTTGTAGGGTAAGAAATCACATCTTTTAGACTGAAACTTTGCTTCTGGTTTTGTGCTTGTAGAGCACATTGACAGTACCCCAACCCTACTCCATCATATCTGATAGGCACAGAAGTTAAACCCAGGCTAGTATTTCAGCACAGTTGTTATAGACTCTTTGTCCTGGGGCTATACAGAAACTAGAGATCCTTACAACATGAAACTGTAGAATTATACTTAGAATTTGAGAAGGCATATTACAGGAGTTGCCCCTACGGTCCTATAACCCCACCAGGGCCTGGGGGGCACTCAAGCCAGCCCTCCTGGCCATTGTAGGGTTAATGAAATCTGCAATTCAAAACCAGCACATCTACCATGTTTTCCAGTCTTGTCTGTCTAATAAATCTGGTTTCATACCATGTCTTTTCTTTTTCCCACAAGTTTAATGAGTAACTATTTTGCCTCCGGTAACACTGCTGCTTTTGTTGCAGCTTCTAGGATCAGTACTGAGTTCCTCCTCCTTCTCCAATCTGTCTCCATAAGTATATTCAATCCTTCATATAATGAAGAATGGATCTTTTTTACTCATTTGGTAAATAATGCAATGTTTTATAGTTATAAGGCTTCATGCAAAGACTAATCTAGTTCTAAGTCTATAGGGGTGTTTTTTTTAGAGCAGATCCTTCATTACCATGTTAAATTTCACATCTCTTGTGTAATCTCTTATTATACTAGAGGGACAAGTTCTTACTGCACACCCATGTCACTCATCTTTAATATCCATAAGCTTATGAGCACGGCCTAATTCTTCCTCATTCAAATCTGTCATACTCCTAGGGTAAAGGTCTTTCCAGCAGCAAACACATTACTCAGAACATTCTGAATGACACACCTGTAACAAAGGACAAAGCTGAATTTACTTTCCTGATAAGCAAGGTGAAGAGCCAGTTACTTTCCAAGATTAAGATCCAGTTTTTCTTTAATCCCATTTCTCCCCTGCTCTCAATCATGCAGGAACCAAATAAAGATCTTTATTCTACTTTCTACTTGTCAATGATTAAAAATAAAAATAGCCTCACTGACAGGTCATCCATATTACACAATTCAATTATTACAAGTTCAAGTGCCTAAAAGACAAGATCTGAAAAAACTAGACCTTTGCTGAGTGAAGAATTTGCTGGGAGGTTAAGCAGTGTAGAACAAGGTGAGGTTTCTTACCTGTTATGAAGTTCAAGGTTGAAAGCTAACCAGCAAGGATCTGTTTCCTTATTTCTTTCCATCAAAGAGGCAGAGATTTTTTTTTCTCATTTTGCAGAAAAGAGTAAACAACTTGTTTTAATGAACAAAGGATTTTCTACAGTAAATGTTTTGCCAAAGAATTTTCCCTTTTTAATAGAATTTTTAACTGTAATTAATCACTCGTCAAAGACTCCGAGTTTTCAGTATAGTTCTGGAAGGCAACAGTGATTGACAAGTCTGGTGTCTCCTCCACCAGCAGGACAAGTCTCTGTTTTGCCAAACAGCAAAACACACATGACCACATGCCCATGAAATTCAACTAATAGCTCTATCTTCTATACACGGGAGGGCAGATACTTCCAGCTGATGCATTGCCTCAAGGAATTAGGCTGAACTATTTGTGGTGTGGGTGGAGAAGAGCTTTTCAGGTCTCAATCAGGTCTGGAGCAACAGTCCCAGCAAGTTCAATTAGTCACTCACCTCCCTTGAGCAGGATACAGAGCTAACCTTCTTCTCTTCCTCTATTTACATTTCGGTAATCTAAGCATCTAAGCCTATCTAACAAGTTTGAACATTTGAAACTAAAGCTAAGCCCATGCACTTCCCACCTGAACTATCAGGTGTATCAGTGATGGGACTGCCTGACAGGAGAACTTCACATCTGAGTGTGGGCTGCTGTACCAGCTGCTCTGTGCCTCACTAAGAACAGGCAGCTTCTCCAGGGCAGACCTCCAGCAGCAAAGGTGGCAAATGAAAACAGAACTGCAGGCACTATAGAGGCTTCCCACTTTCTTCTACGCCACAAGAAAACTTCCCCTTGGTTTGAATCTCCTCTCAGACAGCATTTCTGTGATGAAGAACATTAATCCATACAGCAGGGTTTGCCTGGATATACCATCATACAAGTTGTACGTGCTATTCAGCGGTGGGGAGGTCACAGCTACTGAACCTCAGACTCCTCAGCTCTACCTCCACCTCATGAGAATTCAGCAATAGTAGTCCCCAACTCTGCATCGGCCCAGAGACAGAAGATGTTTCCTTCCTACTATGCCAGAGAATTTATATATAGGAGTAATACTGCGAAGTCACGTACCTCTAACACTGAGCACCTGCTGAGGAACCCTTGTATTAAAACACACAAGAGCAGCTACATACCTGGAGGGAGATTGAAAACCTTTCCTAGACACCTGGGCTTTGCAAATTTGATTCCCACAACTGATAAAACATACACAAAAAGGGGTTTGCCTTTCAAAGGAGGAAAGCCACAGCACTTTCCCAATGACAGACCAGGCCTCTTCAGTTTCTGTGGGTGGGGCAGCAGAGCTAAAACGAGTCATGGAGAGCAGGGCCTTGTTTTCTAGTGCCATTTGTGTCAGGCTGGAACATGCCCCAATTCTTATGTCATCTCAAAAATAGAAAAACTTCTCTTTGATGTTAATCAAGCAATATGGGTAGCAGATTGATTATTAGACAAATTTCAAGTAGTAATTGCTACCTGCCTCCCTTTAGATGGGCCTTTAAACTTTCAAAGGCTTGCAACTTCTTGGCTGAGAGATGTAAATGGAGAAATTTAGAGCCTTGTTGGGGGATTTTATCATGCAAAAAGTATTTCTCAAGCCCTCTGAGGGTCTGATGTTCTAGTTTGCATCAAATAAACTAAATATTACATTTCTCTCAATCTCTGGCTTAAAATTAATTAGAAACAAATCCAAAAAGCTTTCTTCTTTTTTACTTTTCTTTTCTTAAATTGATCAATTGATATGATTTGGAATGTTTTCTTTGGGACAGTTTAGCAGCTTTTATAAAAATCTAACTCATGCATACTCATGCCATACTTACCATGGGCAATCTGCATCCAGGAATGCTGGGGAAGTCATGATGCTCCATGTGGTATCCTACATTAAAGGTGAGCCAGTTCAGAGGTCCATAGTAAGAGTATGTCTCATACCCTTTTAAGAACATGTAGTGTTCTGCTATGAAGTGCCCAGAAATGGGATGTAAACCCAAGCAGAGAATTGTACCTGCTATTAAATAAATAACAGGTTTGAGTCCCCAAAGGTAGTAAATGATAAGATCTACAGAAAACTGTACAAGAGCATTGAAAATTTCCATCCGTGTAATTGCTTTGGGGTTCACGTACAGTGGCCTCAGACTGTAGAAGAGAGGTTGGAGGAAGAGCCAAAGCAGTTTCCGAAGGGGCGTACAGAAAAACCAGCCTTCAAAGTCTGTGGGAATGTCCACATCCAAGCTGTCCCCTCCTAGGTACCGGTGATGGTCGATGTGGTATTTCTTGAAGGAGGCAGAGTAAGGGATGCCAATCGGCAAGTTGGCGAAGACTGCGAACCATCGGTTCCACTTGGCCTGTTTGTTCCCAAAGGCGACGTTGTGTGAAATGTCATGGATGGCTAAGGTCAGAGAATGGTTGATGCAACCCCCAAAACCATAAGCCCAGAAGAAAATCCATTTCCAAGATAAGTCTTTCACAAGGTAGCATGCCAGAAGCTGCATGAAAACCATTCCAGATACAATCCACTTTAAATGTGGATCAGGTCCCATCAGAGTCTTGATCTCTGGATACTTTGCTAAAGGGAAAAATGCAGAGAAAAACTTCATTAGATCATGGTTGGGTAAACACAATCACCACTGCGACTCTGTTTTTATCGCACTGTATTTGAGGCTCTAGTTTTATGAAGTGGTAATTCCAAAGTAAGGTTGCCACTAGGATGAAAGCTTTACTAGCATATGGGCTCCATTCCCACTTCCAGCATCATGTCCAATTATGATTGATACCGATATATATAGATATATACAGACATATAAAAAAAATACCCTGATGGTCAATCTGTGGCATCATGTGCCTTCACCACAAGGAGTATTGCTTCACACTATTAGTATGCCAAACCCCACATGATTTAAGCGCTAAGAAGCACCTTCTGTCAAGTTTTTTATTTCCTTTTGCGTTTTGCTCAGATCAGATGTATTTTTTTCCACAAAAGGGACACAACTGCCTTCTTCGTAGCCCTTCTCACACTGCTGCTTCAAACATATTAGCAGAGGAAAGAGAGCCGAGCAACAGGCTCGCCAGGTTTTGCTCTGTGGTTAGATGACAAACGCAGCATTTTAAAAAAAATTCCTAATTATTCGAGTGTTTACCAGTGCTCACAACACGTACAACTCTTCACACATGGTAACATCACAGTAAAGCCACTAATATTATTTCTGTTCCCATTCCTCAGCCTGTTCCCAAGTCACATAGCAAAAGCAGGCATAAAAGCTACAAGATAATCACACAGCAGCTTCATGAGGCCTCACAGCTTCTGCAGTGTCAGAGAGACATGGGCTAGGCTTGCCAGGTCTGACTCATGTCAGGCCAGGACTAGCTTACTTATCTTTGGTTCCAGCAGCCATGCATCTTCCTTTTAAAAGAAAGAAAGAGTACAGCTTATCCTCTAGGTGCTGTTCATTGATACACATCTCCTCTTTACAAATCCACACTTCTCACTTCCAGTATTAATTTGTACATGGGGGGTTT
Source organism: Oxyruncus cristatus (assembly GCA_013399855.1). Taxonomy (NCBI): domain Eukaryota; kingdom Metazoa; phylum Chordata; class Aves; order Passeriformes; family Cotingidae; genus Oxyruncus; species Oxyruncus cristatus. The sequence goes on along the minus strand of VXAY01004929.1, from coordinate 399,134 downwards.
TTTTCACTGTTTTATGGCTTTTACCTACCTACTCACCTCCCTCCTTTAATTTATACTCTGCATTTCTCAATAATTACAGCTTACACAGATAAGTGCGTAGACAAGTCACTCGCTCTGAACCCTGAGGTCACACAGTGTGTCCTGTAAGTTTTATAGGCCTGTTTTATGAATAGAAAAGTAAACATCATCTGAATGTCACAGCATAACACCATTGCAATAAAATCCGTTTACAATGACCTACATCTATGCAGCTGTATATGCTATAAACAAGTGCTGGAGACAATGCACGTAGTTTATGTGACCTTGCAAGCAGCGGCAGGTACTGAGTGCCGGATGCGGAGAAGGCTTTTGTGAAAGCGAACCCTGAGAAGTTTGCTGAAGTTTCAGAGAGATGAAGTACTACTTAAGGAAGCAGATGGATGTGGTCATGCTCTACAACCATTCCAACAACTTTTGAGCCTGTTGGCCAACTGCAGCTCAGCTTGACAGGGGTTAGAGACAATAAAGACTAGACAAGTGCTGTGGAAGGTGGTGAGGAAAGAGATATTCCCAATTCTTCTTGTGAGGACAACGGGGCAATTCACCATGAGGAGTATTCATACAAAAGAGATTTTTTTGAGTGGTGGGAAATCTCTAGTAAAAGTTCACATCTTTCTAAAGTCAGTCAAATTTTTTTAATAAAAATCTCTGGAAGGTACAGAGGGTTTCTGTTTTGCTGTTTTGCTTTTGTTCTTGTTTTCATATTTTTTTTTAAATTATAGTTTTCATACTAGAAAAATTAACATGCTAAAAATTGTTCTCTGGTACCTGAATATGTACCAAAATTTTACATGAAGTGCTGCTTATTCAAAGTCCACTCTAAACAATAACTTGATATAATGACCTGGTTATACAGACTATTAAAGATATGCAATTTTATGTAGCTTAATCTCCTGCTTAGGGGCCTCTGTCCAAAACCCAGAGAACTCTTTAATAAATCAAACCACCTCAAATGTTCAGTCACACAGCTGGTAGATGTAAGTTACTGAAGTGACAAAAAGAGATGAAGAAATGTGAAACAATCAGCTCTGTTCATCAGCCTGGTAAAATTGAGGTTATATTGATTAAAAAATAAATAAATAAAATGGAATGGAAAAATTGCTTAGAGATGCTTTATCTTGTCATTTGAGAATAATGGAAGTTTTTGACCTATTTCTTTCTGTGGCAGGCAACAAGAACCACAGATTCCATTTAAGAGGTTTCAGAGCAGTCGCTGCCAACCAGCAGCAACAGTGTGTGCAGGCAGCAATGCAGGCAGGCTGCATTTATCACAGGTGACAGCTATTAAGTAACTTGCTAGGGTTTAATATTAAATTCAACACATGATTAACTCTGCTCCAACAGTAAATCTTTGCATACTAGTCAAACCACAATAGTGTGGCTATTTATCATTAATACTGATAAACCTGTCCCATTTCCATGGCATGGAGAGACCTCAGGTTTCTCCCCATGAAGAAATCATGGCTTGGGCAGAGGGGTGGTGCTGGTAAGGTCACTGGAGGCTGAAAGCCCTGCTGGTGGAGCAGCCTGCCAAAGATCTGTTCATTCAGAAGTGCTTCAAATGCAGAATGTTGAATACATGACCCTTTATAGACTTGAGGCACAAGTCAGTGTCACTGAGATGCATTTAATCTCAGATTAAGTGATCCTGATGACTGCAGTTATGTATAACATACTGACACAAAGATGTGATAACAGAAATATTTATCTTCTTTTTCCTTCACATTCATGCCTTGCAGTTAGCTGAAAGACTGCAGGTGCTGTATAAGCCAGACATCACCCATCTGTAGGTCAAAAAGTCAACAGCAAATCAGAGGCAGGGCTACTGGCAGTGCTGAACCAGGAGGCACAAACGACTATCAGACCTCTGGCACCCAGTAAAGACCACCTTTGCTTTCTACACATTGCACTGCAAAGTAAACAGACACCTACTCGCCACTCTTGAGACTGCTAGAGTTTCACAGTAGGAAGCATCTGAACTGAGCTTCTCATCATGCTGCTCTTTCCTGAATTGCTTCCATTTTGGTCTTCCTGAGTGCTTTTCCATTCTAAGAATGATGAGCTTCTATATGGCCAGAGTCCATTGCTTCCCAACAAGCACTGGATCAAGGCTAAAACACGATGTAATCTAGAGCTAACTCTTCGTTATGCAAAATCATGGCATGGAGAGGGTACAGAAAGAGGATAAAAAAAACCAACCTTATGATTCAGTCCTTTTAGATAAGGCAGTTGGGATTCATGTGTGGGCATATGACATGGGACAGGGCATGACACCCATGAAGTTATGTGACTATATGGGACCAGGTTTTCCCCTTTAGAGTCCAATGAGAACAGCAGAGCTCCAGCTACTCTGGTGTCTACACAGCACATTTTTCAGCCTCTGGCTTATTGAGAAAGTCCACTAGCTCAGCCTGGCAGACAGCTTACCCATGTGTGCTGCTTCTAATTGTCCAGATAGAGCCATTGTACTGCCTTTCAGAGGGTGGGGATACTGGTGTACATGTACAGCAGTGCAGAAGCAGGACTTTTCTGTCTCCAAGGTCAGCACACTGCAAAAGCAGCACAGGAATTTTAGTAGAGTGGGTATATGTAGTTAATAATTCTGCTCAGCCAGCTCCACCATCTCCATACATAACCTCAGAGCAGCTGAAAGCTGCTCCACGATGATGAAAGACATTTCCCACTTGTACAACAGTGTGGATGAAAGAACAGCAGCCAAGAGAGAACAAATGCTGCAAGAATATTTTCAGAAGCATTCACAATTCTGAAGCAACCCATTTACTGAATTAACATTTCACAGAGATCACTACACTGTTTGTGTAAGCATCAGTCACCTTTCTAGAGGCAGGTCTCACTCAGCACAAGTTTCTAAACTGCCAAATTAGCCTGACTACATATTTTTAGCTTGATGCTTCTCTCTGGAGATCCAGAAGCACTCACCATAGCCCTACCGTGATCCTCAGTTAGTGCTGGATCGTTGTTCCTGGAGAGGCCAGGTTGGTTGCCAGATCCTGCTGTTCCCCCTCTTCGGGAGAATATCTTGTTCTGAACCCTCACTCAATCTCTATGCTACTGACACTGTTCCTGAGATAACTCAGAAGAGCCCCAGTGATGGTACCAGACACAATTTTTTTGTGTGTGTGACACCACATATGTTATAATTGCACATTTTGGCATATATGGGATTTGGAAGTGAACAAGAGCAGGAGCTGTCCATAAAGACAGTAATAGAGGTGTAAGGGAGCAGCAGCCTGGCCCACATCCATGGGAAGCTAGTAATTAACAAGAGAAGAAATTTAACTTCTTAATTTTCCTTTACATTGACCACAAGTGCAACATACAGATATAGTCAAAGTGGAGATACCATTCAGACTAAGGCACTTAGGAAGTCTGCTAAAGAGAAGAAGAAAAAAAAAACTGTGACACTGCTGTCCTGGACTATGTTCTGTTCACTAGGAGTCCCTGCCAGAACAAATAAGAGACATCAGGCACAGGATGTAAGCTTTACTATCCCATGCGCTATACTGGAGGTGGTATTTGTACAAAAAAAATTAACAAACCAAAAGAAGACAGTTTACTGACAGGATCATGTTTTGCCTTGTTCATGAGCAGCTCAGCTCACGAACATGCTCATGAACAGCACAGCACACCTGAGTCCTCAGTGAAAGACATGGAACTGTTGGAGCAGGTCCAGAGGAGGGCCACAAAAATTGTCAGAGGGCTGGAGCACCTCTCCTGTAAGGAAAAGTTGAGAGACTTAAGAATTGAGGCTCTTCCACCTGGAGAGGTGAAAGCTCTGGGAAGACTTTATTGCCTTTTAATATTTGAAGGGGGCTTATAAGAAAGATAGGGGCTGACTTTTTAGTAGGGCTTGTTGCAATAGGACAAGGGCTTTGCACTAAGAGAGGAAAGATTCAGTCTAGATGTGAGGAAGAAATTTTTTACAATGAGGGTAGTGAAACCCTGGCATAGGTTGCCCAGGGAGGTGGTGGATGCCCCATCCTAGGAAACATTCAAGGCCAGGTTGGATGGGGCTCTGAGCAACCTGATCTAGTTGAAGACATCCCTGCTCATTGCAAGGAGGTTGGAATAGGTGACTTTTAAAGGTCCTTTCCAACTGAAACTATTCTATGATTAATTCAAACCATACATGTGCCAAGACACAGGACACACGCGCATGACAAAAGCTTCTGGCTCTGCACAGTCTCCTACTCCCTCCAGTAGGCAAACTAATAAGAAACCTTTTTGGCCCAGCTAATTACACTGAAGTTTTATATATCCACTGTGCAAGGACAAATGTCCTAATCCTGTACTTGCCACCCACAAGCCTCTAAACTGCTTAGTGCTGGCTGGTCCAAGGGAGGTGGCTCACTCAGAACTGCCACCAGAAGGAAAGTACCCAGTGGTGCCACGTTGCTGGTGTCAACAGATGGATTGTGTCAGCACATCACTATGATGGCAGCTACAACCTGTTTGCTTACGCTTGTTTGTTAGCTCGTTCAGGAATGCTGGGAAGAGGGCTTCCAGCTGCCTCTGAAACAAAAACCTGCAATATGGAGTGGGCTGAAGCCTTTGATTGCACTTAACACACTTTCAACAGAAGACCACAAAAGCCTAAACCAGCAACTTTCTGCTCATGTGATTTATTTCGTAGGTGATGCCCACAGGTGTGAGCACTGAGATAGCAGCTATTCTGGATGTGCTCGTCAGAGAACAAGCACATCAGTGGCAGCACTGAGCCCACATACTGTAGAATAAAGGGGAAACAAACTCATACTTTCTTCACCACAAGCACATGTAATTCAGAGCTTTGATTTAAGCTAAGGAGATATGCATATTGCATATTTCAGTAGGTACAATTTATCAGAACTTTCATAAATGTGAGATTTAAATGGGCAACAGAAGAGACAAATGAAAGAAATCACAGGGCAGAGTGATTAAATAACAGGGCAGAGCTGGAAGCTATACTCAGACCAGCTAACTGCTAAAATAAAAAGTATTTTTGGCTTTTTTATTGTGTTCTACCTCTCCTCATAGGCTAACATCTCAGCCTTCCTACAGAATAAAGCATATATAAAATGCTTGCACCATCTCCACTCCAAAATAACTTGGCAAACAATTATACAATTAAAAATTATTCTTATATGTTAGATCATATTCAGACGTTCTTGGTCTATCCTGAGGAACTCAGGGTAGAGCAATTCAGCCCTCATCCTCAGCAGCAAACAAGTGCTTCCCTAAGGATCCTGTGAGGCCAGACATTTTCTGACCAACCTACGGTATTTTAAAAAGTTAGATCCAACCCATGGCACAAATATGATCTCACACTTCCCATGTCACAACATATTGCTCATTGCTTGCATTTGGGAAACTGTTTGCAGATGAAATAACCATACATTGTGTGCTTATGGTGTTACCTGCATCTGAGCAATGTTTTTTTCATCTCTCTAGAGTGACAAATCACCAATACTTCCCACTGTGCGAGACTATAGTTCATCAAGTGTTTTGATCCAAAAAATCCTTACTGACACTAAAGTAGAAATCCTAATTCTACTAGCAGTTGATATCCCCTCTATGTTGTACCCTATGTTATATCTTCCTCTAAGAGCATTTTTGTGACTGTACAGAAAGGCTAAGCAGATGTAGATGACAAAACCTTTCTTCCATCAGGAAATTTTTAGCCAGGTCTTTCCCTAACAGAGCTCACTGCAGCATTACACAAATCTCAGCCCTGACACCAGCCAGTAACAGGCTTTTCATAACCAAGAGGGCGAGAGAATAGCAACAAAACAGTTTCATTTCATAAACTGAAAAGCGTGAATAACGTGTTCAGGAACATGTACAACGTGATATGGGTCGAAGTGCCAGCTTGGCAAGGGACCTCCCCTGTAACTTAGAAGCAGCTGGCACCTAGACACTACCAAACACAAGCTACATTTTAATAGCTAGATTCTAAGAGTAAATTCTACTACAAAGAGATAACAGAGAAAGGATTACCTCTCCCTTGTGCAAAATGTTGATCCACTTGCTGGTATAGTTATAGCCATTAGCAGTCTCTGGTAGGTTTATCTAGTGCAGCAAAGTCCTGCCATAAGCTACCTCCCAGCCAGCCCAGTTGATAAACACAGCTCATAGATCTGCAGCTCAACTGGAACAAGGTGCCCACAGAAGCTGCAGATGGCCCATCCCTCTAAGTGTTCCAGGTCAGGTTGGATGGGGTTTTTAGCAACCTCACCCAGTGAAAGATGTCCCTGCCCTTGGTAGGGAGATTGGACTCACAGAGTTCTCCTTCAGACACATTGTCACCGACTACAAAAGTCTTACAGACATCTAGGCTACTAAGTCAAAACTTCGTGATGGACCACTTTTACCTCTCAGTCGTTCTATAGGAACATTGACGCAACAGCCCAAGGAAAGAAACTGCCCTATGTGTTTGTCAGTTTGCCCATTTCTTTTTCTTAACAGATAACTTCCACTTGCATTTAAATCCAAGTAGCCATGCATGAGAGAGACCAACATTTCAGAAAGCTGCAGCATAAACAGAGAACAATCACGTTTCAGTGCTTAGCAACTAAATGATTAACCTATTTGGAGGGAAATACTTCCTTTACCAGCATGGAATGCTGTCCCCAAGGCATTGTTGTAAAAACAACATAAAATACATGGATTTTTACAGATGTTTGTTCATATACATGTAAGATTCTTACAGTGTTCTCCAGCTCAATAGACACCAGACATTTTGATAAGTACACACTTTGGGTACTAGGAGTTTGCCGATTCTCAGGTTTGGTATAATACAGTGCAGATCATGACACCAGAATCATATAGGATACCATGACAGCTTCAGTAACTTTTGGTAACACTTTGGTATCATGACGCTAGTATCATGATCCTTTCTGCCTTGATTGTTCTCCCCACATCTTTCATGTCTCTCTTCCCATGTTGTATTTCTCTATTCCCTTCCTTCTGCTCCCACAGCTGGGGTAGGGGGGACTGCAAGGAGGGAGATGGACCTTGGTTCCAATCACTTGTTCTGAACCCAAAGAGGGGGTGGGTAAACCCTCTGCAAGTGTGCAGTTGAAAGGTCCTAAAAAGAGTTTGTTGCAGCAAGGGTAAGGGAGTCCAAGCACTCTATCTCCTTGCATAATACAACTTCATCGTGGTCTGCAGACGCCATTCTATAGCTCAACCAGAAAGGCAAGAGATTAGCAAGGGTAAGAGATACACCACAGACACTCCTACCTGCAGCTCACCAAAGTGTAGTGCCCTCGACCAAAAGGATGAGCAGCACAATACCAAGAAGCATCATTTTCTATATGATATAATTTGACTCTCTACCATGATTACATAGTAAAATAATTATTATTTTCCTGGATGTAATTCAAACCTGTACCAGGATATTCCACCACTGCAACTATACCGGAAATGTTTTTGTAATTTAGATTAATTCTGGATTAATCTATGAGATTGTGGAGGAGTTAAAAAACTGCACCTAATTAGCATATACCCTGTGCACACATACCCTGAGCTGCTACTCAGCCAGAAGTTTTCCAGTCCCCTTCTTTATAAAAGTACTTTAAAAACTTTATCCTACTCATTAGAGGGGAAAAAAAAAAAACAGAACAACCAACCCACCCAAATAAAAACAGAGGGCGAAAAAATATTTTTTATTAATAAAAGGTTGGCAATGTATTTTCAGGAGATATGCAACAATACTCTGCAACAATTCTGAATTATCAGCTCTTCTCTGAAACGATCTTCAGAATAGTCCAAAGCCCCAAACCAGAAAAAACCTCCCGACCCAACACACTCCTTCGTGCAGTCCACACGAAAATACAGAAGTGCACCTTGCCCCTGACAAGCAGCGGGGGACTTGCTTTTGTTCTCTAGCAAACCTCACCCACATCCCCGTTGACTTTATTGCATTCCCAAGACACTGGGAACAAGCGCCTTCGGGAGGACTCCCAGCCCGCGGCCCGGGCAGACCTGGCGTCCGCCGGGACCCCCCGACGGCAGCCGGGGCGCGGGCGGGCGCAGCTCTGCCGCCCGGGTGAGCCGGCTCACCGCTGCCTCCGGGAGGGAAACACCCCTCCAAGCCCACCGGGCCGCGGCTCTCCACAGTCTGGACACCCGCCCCGAGCCGGTCTCGGCATCGACGGACCCGGCGCGGACCTCCCGCCCCACCCGAGCAGTCTCTCCCCGTCCCGGAGCGCAGCCCTGCCCGCCCCGCCGGCTGCCGCTCCCGAGCACCCCGGCGTACCCAGGATCTCCTTCCTGCGCTGCGTGTGGGGCTGCTCCGTGTAGACCCACTCGAAGTCCTCACGAGTAACGCGGTTCCCCATCTCTCCCGCTGCGCCCCGCGCC
>VXAY01004929.1:270586-375182 GCA_013399855.1 Oxyruncus cristatus | reverse complement strand
CAAGCCCAGGGCCCCCTCCCCCCCCCAAACCCCAAAAAACCCCAACCTGTGTACCGACATAAAAACCTCAGACTAAATTAACACCAAAAAACCCCCAGAACCACTGTCTGGTAAAAGGGTAGTAGTACTAAAGTTTCCCTGCAGAATCAGGCATACTTTATTTTGAAGAAAGATAGCAGTGTTGCATCTGTATTTTAACATAATTAAAGACTTGCTTGCACACTGATGTAATAGACTGGTTTAAATGCTTAGCAAAAAGTTCATCAAAAGACAAACAGTAAATAAGGCCGTGCATTAAGGTACAACAATAAGCCCTATATTGCTAGGCATGAGTTTTTGAACCAGGAACAAGGGCACTTTGCTCACCACAGTGTGGGAAGACAATGTGAATTAATTTCTTGTTACTGTTTGCTGATGCTACTGTATTAGCTTGTACATGGGTGGTACTAAATTTAGCCAATCACAAAACTTTGTCCAGAAATTGAGTATAGTGTGTCTTGTAACAGCTTTTGAAATGTGTAGAATTAATCTGTGAAATATATAGCAATGTGTCTAAAGAGGATTACCTAGTCCTCGTCTTGTTATATGGTTATTTAGAAATTGCAGTACTGTTGTTGGTAACGATTTAGACTTACCATAACTTCTCTTATCACCTTGGTATCTATGGTGATATCAAACTTGTGACCCATAATTAAAGTGTTTAGTTTGAAACAGGAATGCTTTGTTCTAGTTCTGATCAGCTTTTCAGTTCTTCAGAATATAATTATTTGTTTTTCTTCATGTGTGAAAATAAGCAAACAAAGGTGCTGTATTCCTCAAAGGGTTGAAGAGATGTATCTGGTGGATACTTCAGTCGTGATCCTGTAGTGTGTTTATACTGCCTTAATATTTATCAGAAAAGTGTATATAGTTAATGGTGCTCTCCAAGAGAGGCACCCCAATTTGTACTAGAAAAATGGTTTTTATCAAGTGGAATTTATTTGTGCCTTTGCTGGATTCAATTTGAATCATTGTCTCTAGTGACTTTCTCCAGGTTGGGTGCACAATAGTGGTGGGGGGGGGGGGGGATTGTGAGAAATCACTTTGTCAGATGGTGCTTGCAAGACTGATTCTTACATGCAGGAGCATTTGGGAAGGTGGTGCTTACATGCTGGCTGCACCAAGTACTGGAATTTCAAGCAGTTGGGGCTTAAGTTTGAGTGGAGAAAAAGTATTAGTGTAACTGCATCTGCTTCTAGGTAATGACTCTGTCAAGCTTTCAAACCTGAAATAGGTGTTGGCTTAAACTATTATTGTTAGCATAGTCTGCAAGTTAAGGGCTGAAATAGCACAACCAAACATTGCCCACAGATGTTAAACTGCTCAAGTATCCTATCCCTAGATGGGAAAGGCAAAGATGCAGAAGTTATGTGCCTGGTTTGAAAATTATTTTTGAGCATCCAGGAAGCCTGTGCTGTGAACCCCTATTTGGAAGCTTGGGGAGTTCATGTTGGATTTCTAGAAAGTTCTTCAAAACCTCTTTAAAAAAACTCAATGTCTCAAAAAATGTAGGAGGGTTTTTCTTTTACTTCATCAGATGGCAGGGGTGAGAAAAATAACCATCTGCTGTCTGACCAGTTGTCTTATATAGTATAAATGATACATGAGTCATTTAGTTCAGTTGTGGGCCTGTATCAAGGATGACCAAAATGCTTTGCGATGACAGATAGGTAATGAGATTCTTCTATGAAAATTTTTCATAGTGGAGGCAGGAAGTGATTGGTTCCTTTAAAATATTAAGATGACAATCTATTTCTCACTCTGATTATGATACAGGCTTCTGGTATCTGTAAGTACTGAGCCCGCCCTGATGTTTTTTCCAGTGATAAGATGGACCTTTTCCTGTGCCTGTTTTAAATGTATTTTCAGTTTTGAAAGTGAAATACATGGATGTGGTTCACCATCGAAAATAACTCAATTACTTTGCCTCTAAGCCCACCTTTCAAACTAGAATCCTCTAGCTTGCTACTGGATCCTTCCCTGGGACGCTTGAGTTGCTCATATGCTGACCATTCAGAAGGTCATAGTGCTTCGGCACAGTGTCTCATGAATGCTGAAGTCAGATGATGACTATTGATATATGCACTGTTTTTGTCAGTTCATGTCTCAGTGGTGTGAAATAAGAGATGGGTGACAGGGAGAAAGAAGAACCTGTTCTCCATCTGTGTGCAAGGCACGTCAGAGGGAAAGTAACCTAGCAGCCAATTAGGTTAAAAAATGACATACTGTGCAAAATAGAATTTTAACATTCAGAAGTGTCTGCTAAATAACTGTATTATTTAACAAGCTAATTACAGTTCTTTGCCTCCAAACATGACCAATGAACTAATTTGCCTGGGGAGATTGCAGCGTGGTAGCAATAACCAAGCTGTTACGACAGTGCCTTGGTACTGCTCAGTTGCCGAATACATCCTTTATCATGTAATTGCTTCTCAGCTGTTCCTAAAAGCAAATGTGTTTAGCCGTGTGATCATAAAAAGAAAATTTAAGCTTAAATGTTGTTCATCCTTTTAGCTGGTAAGTAGAATGTCTTTTAACTTGGTACCTTGAGGAGGAAGCTATAAGATCAGGTCTCATTGCTTTGCTGCCAGGTGCATCTCCTGGATTCTCTTTGGCACCCTATTTTCCACAGGGCGAAAACTGATTGAATAACAGTGCTTTCTCTCTGCCTGGTAATAGAGGAGGAGGATGGCTCAGGATTTGGGGTTCTCGAAGTGGAGTATGATGGCTAAAATCAAGAATAACTGAGGCAAAAATACTAACAGGGCTTCTTGCATTGGGAGTTGAGAGTTGTCTTAGAAAGCTGGGGAGTTCCAGAGATGTCAGCTGGAGCTAGCTATTAGTCTAGAAATGCATGAAATAATGGGGTTCTGAGGTGAGTGGATTTTCTTTGCAGCAGAAGGGCTGCAAGAGATGGAGAGAGCGTGGTAGTAAGAGGCAAAGCATGATCAATAAAGTCTTGGAAACAGATTCTACTGTGTTTTGTGATTGATCTGTTACATGGAATCTGCAGTTACTAGTTTTATCCCAGTAATCTTGCTTCTTCCTACTTCAGTTGGTACTTTTAGTTTTCTTAAAACCTCTGACTGTTTCACCAGTAGTCAAAAGACATGGCTTGCTAAAACAGTGAACTTTCACTATCTTAGTAAAAAAATGTTTGAAGTCGTTGCTTTGAAGGGCCTAAATGGATCCAGTTCAACATGTGTACTGCCCATATATACAGCATGAGAGAAGTGCAGATGGAAGGACTCTGAAGGAAGACGTGTTTGGGTATGTGCTCTAAAAAAGGGGCGCAGTCTAAATCCAGTTTAGACTAAGTACCTATCTTAATGTGATTTGGCATAGAAGGATGTAGGGGAATATCTGTGGTGTCTCTAACAAACCAGTATTTTACAACTTTATGAGATAGATGAATATTGGACATAGCTATTGCAGTGACTGGTAGTGAATGTTTCTTTGAAGATCGTGATTAACTAATTGACGTGTTCAGATCTTCTCTGTCTTTCAGAAGGGGGGGACTAAAATTGTGTTCCAAGTTCATAACCGAAAGCTGCATTACATCTGTAAGAATAGTGCTAGATACACACTTAAGCAGAATGCCTTATGTTTGAGTCTGCTATACTCTCAAGTGGTTTTAAGGGACAAAACAGTGGATCAGATAGTACCTAACAGTTCATTTCCTTTTCCTGACTGGCTCCATGGCTCTGTCCATATTTAGCTTGCATGGGTGGCATCCAGATTAGGTTGGCTTGGGCATGAACTGCATGGAGTTACTATGCCTTATTTGTACTGTACTTATCCAGAGGTGTCACTGTAATTTCAGGGTTGTGTCTATTTTGCCTTTGGATGCAGTATGTTTGATTCTCCAACGCTTCATGAGAGGAAAAGCAGGAAGCAGTTTGCCTGTAGTGGGCATCAGGACTTGCTTGAAGGCAGAAAACATCAGTCAACTTACCCACTTTGCAGTGAGAATTATTGGTTAACTTGTCAGCCTGAGTGAAAGTTTGGTTGCACTTTACCCTCCAGACTTTGAGCTGCCTAGTCCAGGTTGGTAGGGCATCGCAAATAAACTAAATTTGTGCATAGAGGACATCGGTAAAGTTTTTCCATTTCCAAACTTCCTCCAAAGAAGTGTGTGTGGGTTTTTTGTGTGTTGTTTTTGTTTTGTTTTCCCAGTGAGTTGATAATGTCATAGGATGGTCTGGGACTAGGAGGGTCTGAATACTAAAGAGCTATTGTAGTATGTTGCTACTTTTTCAGAAGTATTAGCTTGACATAAGACTTCAAGGTAACTGTTTTGTATTTTATTGCTTTGGTTTAAATGTGTTTTTAGAAGTGGAGATGTGTGCTGCTGTAGAGGTGCAGTTTTTTGGTATAGGAAAATGTGCTTGTTTTTTATTTTCACGTAACTGTCAATATACTGTCAATTATTTTCTACTCTATCAAAGCAATATGTTTGTAGTTTTTTGTGTTTTGCTCCAGTAGTCTGTGGAATTAAATAGCTGTGGAATTGATTTCTGTTGGCAGGCTTTTGGGAAGTAAAGGCACCAGAGGCTGACTTTGAGTTTGGTCCTCAAATAGCAAGAAAGCACTGTGGAATAGTGAGCTTTTACAGTAGGGAAGGAAAGAAGATCTTCAGGAATGTTTACAGAATTTCCCTGTTGACTTGTGCATCTGATCTGAGGCAGGAAATGAAAACTTGTCTACATTATGAATGTCATCAGTCAAACTGCAAGTTCTGGGTAGCTGAAGAAATGGCTACATTGAAGGCAGCTAGTCTACAGCATGGAGAAGGCATCGCTTTTAGCTTTGCAGAAATTCTGTGCCCTTCTGGCCTCCATGCCTTTTCTGCCTGTGTAGGCATTGCTAAATAGTCTTTCTTTCAAGTGTGTGTTTGGAAGAACAAATTGTTGCCAAATCAAAGGTTTTTTGGCTTGAGTTTGTAACTCCTTCAGGTGCTGCAAAATTTAGCGTGTAATCCTCTCTTAAAGTAAATTTGGTTGCTTTCTTTAAAGCACTGGAAGAGGCTGAAACAGTGTGGTGGGTGGAAAACTAGATGAGAATAAAAAGGTCCGAATAGTCGATTTTGTGGTTTATTTTGAATTTAATGCTGCAGATAGTATTTTTTATTTACACTTCTGTCTTTGCAGCATTGGAGTCTGTTTTCCTCTTTCACCATGGAATATACATGAACTGCTATTTGATCTGGTAGATCAGATTAAACCCTAAACGAGCAGTAACATTTCTAGAAATAGCTCGGTGGCAAACATTAAAAGCAGGCATTACAAATTGAATACAAATTTGTGCTTAGTGTATGTCCTTTATTTGCATATATCTTGTCCTCTCTCTCCTAGCCTAAGTTACTGAGTAATGACTAATGTTATTTCCTGTGTTTCTGTTTAGGGAAAAGGAACCCAAAACCTTTCCTCTTTTGTTTTCTGTCTTATGTTTTCCTATCTCTTTTTAATTGGTGAAATACTATTTCTGTCCTACCACCTTGTGTTTTCATTGCTTAAACACTACCCATAAAATAAAACTTCCTGTTATTTTTGTGAAACCTCTTGTGTATAAAGTAATTTCCAGAGTCTGCCTCCCATACACATAGTAGGAGAAGTAGCGTACTGTCCAGTTTATTACATTGATCTGAGTAGTTACAACCATGTGTACATCTCTTGTGTTAGGTGTATTTGAGGGTGGAAAACAGGATAGGTGCTGTGTCTGTCTTTCTGCTGGTGTGACACTGCAGTGAGGAACATAAGTGGATGTTTCTGTTCTCGGGAATTTTTGTGTATTTCGGTTTCTGTTATGAAAGAAATAGGAGAGAGAAAAGATTGTGCCTTGCACGTTCTGAGGTCTAAATGTGAGTAGACAGCAACAGCAGGTCTTCCACCTGATTTCACTGCAGTCCTTGAGCACAAATTCGTAGGAGGAGCTCTAGAGCAGAGAAAAGAGCAGTATCTTTACTGGCTTGTAGATCAAAGCTCTGAATAATTCCAGCCTGCTGTTTGCATAGTAGAGTGGGAAGGAACTTAAGCTGGCCTTTGCCACAGAAGGAAGAAGCCGCCTTGGGAGGGAGATGCAGGATTAAGTTTGTTTTCTTTCAGGCCTTTGTGCAGGTGTTTAAAAATTTTAATTTTACAGGTAGGTGCTGAAGCACATTAGCAGTTATTTTTAAATTTCTTGTCCCTCTGTCACACTTCTGTTGGAGGTCAAGGGAGTCTGAAGACTTGAAGTTAAGACCAGTAGTCCTGACATCATAGGGTAAGTCTGCCACTTCTCTGATAGACTTCCAGAGTTACGGACTGCTGTTGAGTACCAAAGAGGATATGGTGAAGGTTAGTCTTGAAGAGGTTAGGGGGAATTGAGTATTTAGGCATTGTTTCAGGAAAAGTACATTATCTTTCAAATGCAGCCAATATTTATAGGATTATTGTACTTATTTCTGTATTTGTATACAAATAGATATGCAACTTTTGCTTTTTCTCCTCACCCACTGGATTCTTCCTGTGTTCTTCATGCTGTAACTGCCTTTTTGTTCTTCACAATTAGGGTGGAGATGCAAGTGCAGTGTATCCTTTTAAATGTGCAGCATTAGTGAATTTATATTGAGATGCAGCCTAATAACTTATATGCTGTTTTGATCTTTAGTAAGTACTGAATTCAGTATTTTGTGTATTTCAGATGATAAAAAAGATATTGACCATGAAACAGTGGTGGAAGAGCAGATCATCGGAGAGAATTCTCCTCCAGATTACTCAGAGTACATGACAGGGAAGAAACTTCCTCCTGGTGGAATACCTGGCATTGACCTCTCGGACCCCAAGCAATTGGCTGAATTTGCTAGGTAAGTAGGAAGAAAGGAACTTTAAACTAAAATGGTTTTCTTTTCACAGGTTTAATTATGAAACTGTTAGTCAGAATGGTAGATTAAGTATGGCTTATTGTTTCATTTAATTATCTTCTAAAACAAGGGACTTAGCATCAGCTGCTCTCTTCTGAACTAAAGTAAGTGGGGTTTATATTCAGCAGTCACTTCTTCAGTGACTTCTGGTCTTCAGTTCTGTTGGGCAAGACAGGACCTAAATACATTGATAGACTGCATCACTCTAGGTGAGCCTTCCTTGGCGTAGGGGTTAGACTAGATGATCTCCAGAAGTCCCTTCTAACCCCAACAATTCTGTGATTTTACATGACAGAATATTTCTTTCATGTGAGTAGCCCTAAATTCTGAGCACTGAAGGATCCGGTAAGTGAAATGCTTACATTTGGGTTATTCAGTATTAGAAAGCTAGACTGCAGTATTTAGTTTGTAAAGCCACTTAGAGTTTTCTTTCACCTGCTTCTTAAGCTCGAGGTCTTTAACAACTTCATGGAGTCATGGTGTCCTGCACTTTGAAGTGCCACTGATAATTGCAGTCACAGTTGATAACTGTACTGCTTGGATTTTCCTCTAGTAAGTCAGAATTGTCCCTCGTTTACATATCAATACCTCGACCTGAGTGAGAAGGTGACTGACAGTCAAATGATGGTGGAGTAACTCGTTCTGGGGGTACCGACAGTGTCCTCTGCAGGGCCCTGGCTCTGGTACCGGGTGCTCGGGGCCGCTCGTGGCCACCAGAGGGCAACCGCGAGGTCGACGGCGGAGCCGCTCCGGCCCCTGGAAGTGCCTTTGCAGCGCTCGCTTGTTTCCCTTCTGCTCTGCTCAGGGCAGGGGCAGCGTTAGTGCTGTGTCTCCACTTATCTGAGTCATAGCTTTCTCTAGCTCCTGCTGCCAGTTTTACACATGTTGAAAGCAAAATGTATGTGTAAAGCCACACTCATTTTCATTTTTTGGCAGCTGGCTGTTCTTCAGAGCTCTGGTGCGCAGTTTTGGCGCTTAGAGCAGGTGGTATTTTTACTTCCTAGGTCACCTTAGTACAGAAGTGTGCCTTTTTCCTGGTAGTTGCTAGATGGCAGGGACTGTTGATACAAGTTCTAGTCTGACTTCATGGATCTTGGTGTTCAGTGTGTGCATCTATTCCTGTTTCACCTTTTTGATCCTGCTGCTTTTTTACAAGTTTTTTCCTGTTAACTCTGTAGTGTGTTTGTGCCAGAGGAATGACAGCACAGCCTCATCTCACAGTTATTTTCAGTATAGCCATTGAACTATGAATTTTGAAGTCTAGTAAAATAGTTTTGCAGGTCTTGCTCCATACTTCAGGCTATCTGATCTGAAAATGCGTAAAAACACATCATAAACAACTGAAAACAGGGTTCTATCTAAAGTGATGGGTGGTTCTAGCTATTGATACTGCTCTTTCTTGTTTTACTGTTGCTTATCAATGTGTTTACAACCTGCTAAAAAGTTCATACAATTTTTTTGTGAAAGCAAATGTTTAAGTGATACTCTTGAGTGTACGTAGTGTTCTAATTCTAAAATGTTAAGTATTTCTACTCATTGTATGTTATTTTAAAACATGCTGAAACTTTTGATTCTGTTAAACACTGAAGTACTGAATAGCTGTCTTTTGTTAGGAACTGGAAATAGTTTCTCACAGACTATTCTCCATGTAGATACTGAATATTTTTTCTCCAGATTGGTTTGAATACTTGAAATGGTTGCCAGGATTTGGGCTTCTTGAAATGACCAGAGCACTTCTATAAGATCTGTCAGCATATTTCTGAATATTGTAAAATGTTTTAGTTAGTTTTCTATAGAGAAAATAGTGGCTGCTGGCAGTATTTTAAAATTATCACTTTTTTTTATATTCATGGTAGAATGTTCTAGGAATTTCCAGAGCTAGAATTTGTAGCAGATGATGGAAGGATTGAGGTCTATGTGTACAGTCTCTTTTCTGTTAATCTATTTCTATGCAGCAGCTAAAATATAATCCACTTCAATCAGAAGAGAAGTATACAATGATAGAATAAGAAAGTTGGGAGAACACATCCTTTAGCAGTATCCCCAAGTTGCTCAAAACCTAGGAAAAATTGTTCTGACAGCTTAATTTTAGATACATGAAAATTTAATGCATCTTCTGTTTTAAGAGAAGTTTTTTGCTTTCTTGGTCAGAATTGATGACTGTCAAACTTTCACCCTTGCCTTAAAAAAAATTAAAAAGAAAATGGTTGTATGTTATGTTTTAAATGATTGCATTTGTTTATTCTTCTGAGACTAAAGAATATGAGCGTATTAGAATTTGAATATTGTTTGAAGCTAAAAAGATGAATTCAAGCACTCCTGTCTCCAAACCACTGTTCAGTTGTCTTTTTGATCTTGCCATGTGCAGTATCGCTAGAAACGTTGCATGCCAAACTGGAAGAAAAAATTGGGTTTACATGTCTGGGATTGGGTTTGAAGGTTTTTTCGTGGTAAAAGAATATGTTTAGTGTAAAGTTCTCTGAAATTGTCAAGCATTGCTGGTTGTTCTACAGTTCAGAATTTCAGAATTCTTAGTAGCTGTATTCTGAAAACTTTGAGTAGCACATGGAGTTGAAACTTGTAAACCTGTTAAGTAGCTTCATGTTCTTGAGTAAAATTTTGCATAAAAATCTTTTGATTACTTGCAAGAGGAATTTTGATAGTCCTCATAAAAGGAAGCATTAGCTGGCTAGTTAAATTGTATGCTAAGTGTGTTTTCTGTAGTTGAGAGAAAGTTATTTTGGGCTGCTTTCCTGTTTTCATTAAGGTAGTTTAAAGAATCTCACCATACATTTGTAGAAATTAGCTACAAAAACCCAGGCTAGATTCACTGTTTATAATGGTGCACATTATTTTTATTAAGGATCAATTGACTTGAGACATTTGCATCAATTATTAGGAACAAATTTCTGAGGTTAAGCTTAAACAAAGCTTGAATTCTAGTGATAGTAGATTTTGGGCAAGGTTCATGTGTTACGATCATGATCTAGTTAGTGAAAGGTAGTGCAGGAATGGACTTGATGCTTGAAGTTGTCTGTAGCTCTTCAGCCCTTAAAAAAATAATTTGGAACTGTAGTAATTGAGCATCTGCGGTGGCCATCAGTGCTCAGAGCTTGGTGGGACTCCAGAGCGAGCTGTTGACTATCTGTTGTGATACAATTGTCTTTCACCACCTGGTTTAGTGCATTTGCCATTGAGTCACATAGCAGGAATCTGGATCCTTTAACTGGAACTCTTACGGTCCTTCCTGGAAAAGCTTTTATGCAATCTATAATTCCATTGGAAACACTGTGAATAAACAAGCTGTGTCAGAACATTAAGATGTGTTCAGTAATACACAGATGAATGACCATAAGTTACACTTCATTGGGCAGTTTATCACCTTTTACAGATTATTTCATTCTAGGTTTAGGAGTCATAGAAAAGAGGTGGATTTCTCTTAGACAATCATATCAGAATGTGAAATGTTAATTGGGAATGATGTGCTCAGAAAGACATAAAACCTAATAAGTTACCATATTTTCATTTCATACCTTTGACTGGGACAATGGAAATTCTTTCAAGTGGAATAAAATGTTTCATCCCAGTCTAAATTGATTACAAGCAATTCAGTAGTTAACTGTGAAGAAATCATAACTGCTTGGTGTTAAAAGCTTGGGAAGGTAGCAGGGATATTTCTAGTGGGGGCATGTGGTAAATTCTCTCAAAGCAAACCACTAAAAAGGGTATCCCTGATTGCCCCCTCCCTGCCTCTTGTTCTCCAGACAGATCCATGACTGAACTGGCTGTAGACAGCAGGAAACAGACATTAGTAAAACTAAGAAAAAAAGGGAATATTCTGTAGCTGGGAAATTGGCACAGCAATGGGTCTTGATGGTAAAAACTTTACTCTCCATGGTTTTATCTTCTGCTGCATTTGATATCCTTTCTGAAGGAGAGCCATTGTGAGGACTGCCTTTCCTTTCTATCCACTTTCCAAACGGTTAGAAAGCAAAGGAGAGGAAACTGCATTAGCGTTTGAAATCAGACACCCTTCTTAAAAGTGACAAAGCATTCTGGTCACCCAGATTTATGACTTAGGCCTCTTTATAAGGTGTATGCTTTTGTATTGGTTTTGTTATTGTTGAAGAGAAGCTTAAAGGGCAATAAAGTGACAATTGCTTTCCCTAGAAAGGAGGGGGAAGTGCTGTTCTAGGGGAGGGGAAATCTGCTCTGTACCACACTGCGAAGGTCACTCTCCCTGTTTACTTATATGATATCCCTCATAACCGGAACAAACCTAGTAATTACTTTTGCCAGAATCATGGAGGGAAAGAACTTTTTATGGTATTTTTCTACCTAACTATGACCAAAGCGTGGTTAAGACACTGACTGTGTGTTTTTGGGTTGAACATAGATTGCTGGGACTCCTTGTGCCACTCCCCTTTTATCTATTTATCCAAAAGCCAGTCTAGCCAGTTTCAGGAGTTCTTCAGCGCACGTGAACTCTTGCAGTGGCACAAGACAATGACACTCATGTTAGTTGTGCTCACGCAAAGGGAATGGCATGAGGAGGGAACAGATCAGCAGTGGCAGTAATACTGCTGAGAGAGAATAATTTCCTCCATATCTGACTGTTGTATTTGGTCGTGAGCACAGGTGGATATCACTGTTTGTCATCAGAGACCTCTAGGTTGGGTCAAAGGAGTTGCCTGAGAGAGTGTAATGCTGTTTAGGTTAGATTTACATGTGGAGGGAGAAAAAAAGATGTGAGAACACAGAGCTCTTAAAAGTGGCAAAAAAAGAGAGATTTTGGAACAAGGGGGAAATTCTATACTGTTATTTGTTTTTTTAATTGTATTTACTTTATTCCTAGCCTTAACACTGTTCCTGTGGCTAACTTTTAAAATTGGGTCTATGGACAAGCATATAGGTTGTGGAGATTGACAGGGTGGGGATTGGTTCTGTCAGGGTGCAGTACTTTCAGTTCAGATTTGTAGATGAAAGGAAGTGATTACAGTGACATTGTTGCTTTCTTTATTTTGAGAAATGGAGTTGTTGTGATTTCACTAAGTCTTCCTTATGCATGAATAGGAGTGTGTACTTTTATGGAGCTTGTTCTGTAAAGCTGTTGGGTTGCACACCTTCCTTCTCCCTCTGCTGTCACCCATTCCTTACCTCCACCCACCCAGTACAAGTTAAGACAGCCTTTAATTGCACTGTCCCAGTGCCTTGATGAAAAGTTACACTTCCTAATTTTCACAGTTAGCTACTACTAGGCATGGCCCATGTAAATTCACTACAGAAATGAAAATTTTGGTCTTGCCATGTAAATGGACTTTCTGCAAAGGAGACTCATTCAGAAGTTCCTCCCTGGTATTAATGTGTGTGTCTGTAGTTGTGTTAAATAGTGATATTTTTTAGAGTTCTGTTTTTGATTAATGTTTCAGGCTGAGAAAACTTGGATGGAGCTGGTAGAGATGCTCTACTGGGTGGGAGCCAAAAGTCTGACTGCCACCAGCAAGAGCTACCTGCAACAGTGTAATTAAGATCAACAGCCCAGATTCTAGTCTGGTCTCCTTTTGCAGAAAGTTAATTTTAAAGTAAGACCAAAATCTTTTTTTTCTAATACGTTTGAGTTGTTTGAGGGATTGTCCATATGGATTCTGCAGCCTTGTGAGCAAGATGACATTTCTAACGCAATGATCTATCATAGCTGTGCCTGTGGTGTTCGTGCCCTCATGCCTTTAGTCCAAGTCTGTAAAGGGCCCAGCAGTTTCTCACTGCCTGTAGCACTGAGATGCAGCCTGGACACCATTTGCCACCTCTTCCTGTCGAAGTGTGTGCTTCTGTTTTGCTGATTAGCTTGGTTGTCTATGGAACCCTGTGCATAAGCACAGTCTTGTTCCACATTTTAGGCTTAAGTTGCCCACTCGCCATGCTTCCATGAAAAATGAGACGATTTAAAAATCTGCTCATTTATTAGCTAGAGCTTTTTGTCATTTTGTGACTAAATGTTCAAGTATACTGACTGGACTGATAACCCTGAGTTTAGAAACAAAGCTTGAAAATTAAAAAGTCAGCTTATTCCAGAACGGACGTTCATAATGTTACGTACCTGCTCAGACACCAAACTGAAAAATGTAAGGTGTATGTTGATGCTCTAGTCTGTCCCACGTCTGACCATCCAGGTCACCTGCAGTTAGTTCTTCAAGCTCTCCCTGACTACACTGGTCCAGGGTATTTTCCTTCTCACTCTACCTCAGCAGCCTGTTAGAGATGACACTGTTGCAGCATTTCTTTCTCAAAGATTGTCTTAATACCAGAGGCAAAACTCAACAGTCAGGAGTAGGATTTAACACAATGATCAGTGGGATCTTAGGCAAAGTGTAAAAATACAGGTGCTGCCCACTAAAGCTATTTGCCACATCTCTTGTTAGCAATCCTTTTTTGGTCTAGTTGCTGCCTTTAAAGATGGTCAAAAACTTCAGAACAGTAGTGGGTTTACTCATTCTGATCAATCATGAACACTGACCTTGCGTTTAGGAATTTTTCGCTTTGGTTTTTGAAGCTGAGGGAAGACTCAGACAACATTTAGCAAGTTGATAGAAAGAGATGGTTTTGGCACTGACTCTGTCTCCTAAGGGTGTTTTTTCTCTGATCATGACACTGTGTTCTTTCATGTCCCATCTTGTCAAATCATTCTGCTGTGTGACCGTTTTGACATTACAGATGCTCATTTCTGTGTCTTTTCTTGCTTTTAAAAGTCACAGAGATGTAATAAGGAGAATCCCATGCAAAGGGTAGTTGAAGCTTTCTGTAGGGGTACCGTAAAGAAAGCTTTTGTGTGTGTTTTCCTGTAGTGTCAGTTCCTGCAGTACTATGAGTGTGGAACCTCACTGGAGAATGTAAGTCAGTCAGTTAATCCCAATCACTTGTTTGGAGTTAGGTATTTTAATACTTAAGGAGACTGTAAACTAAATGCAGACCAATCATTATTCCAATTGGATTATATAAATTAAATCTAGTCAATAAGATCAACTGAGTTGGACTGTAGTCTTGAAAAAGGTAGTTGAAAGATTAAGATAATACAGAGGCTGGTGTACAGGAGCAGATGCAGTTTACTGTGTTCAAAATGTTTCTGCCCTTAAATTGATGAAATCTTAGATATGCTGCTGGTGATGGTGCAAGAGGAGGTTTGTCAACACAAATACCTTACACCCATTTTCAAGTTGCTGTTAATATCTATAAATGTATTTTTGACCCTGCAGGAAACTGCAGGGTTCTCCAGTTAGCTCTGTACGTAGTCAGTGTAGTCTGGAGATGCTGAGCTAGCGGGAGTTTCCCAAGTGTCCACTTAGAGAAAAGAACAAGAGCAGCCTCTAAATTCTTGGGTTTGAATGTTATGTCTGTGAAGTGGCTGTCAAGTGCTTTAGTCTGCAGGCGATCACTTGAACTGTGCTGCATCTGTAGTACTAAAAGGAGTCTGATGGAGTGACCAGTGATAGCTGGCAGAGCCATAGGAGACTAGTCCATCACGTATTACTCCAGTGGCAATTGTAAGAAGATTTTCCTGGGACCTAAGGACTTTGCAGGGAGTTTTTTCACTCCTCTTGCCTTAATTCAGCCTCTCAGGGCCTTCCATTGCTGTCCTCTCAGCAGTCCACGTGAAGGAGGCAGGTGAAAGAGCAGATTTCAACCATACACATGGGAGTGTGACGGTAGCAAAGAAGACTAGACCCTGCCTGCGAAGAAACAAATGCAGTCAGACTGGAGGGATTTTAGCTTATTTTCCCTACAGCTCTGGAGAGTTTTTAAAATGTTTAAAAGTTGCTGTTTAGCCAGTCTCAGATTAATGACTAAAAATAAAAATGCATGGGAAAAAGTACATGTGTACATTGCTTGGAAATCTCTTTCCCCAATCCGTTCTTCGATATCAGTTTTCAGGAACTGAATTCATGGGGATTAAAACTGTCTTGGGTAGCAGCAGACACTTCTCTTTTTTAATGTTAAGAATAGTGATTTCATTAATTCCAATTATTTTTTTGATTTCAAGCTACTCATGTCTGTTCAGCTGAGACCAGAGTACACCAGAAAACCTTTTGTTTAACGTAGAGATACGATATGTAACCACCTTGTCACACAGAACTATTTTGTACTGTATTACCAGGAAAAGTTGTTCAGTAACCCACATGAACAGACTAGCTCTGCTTCTACAGCAAGGTTTGGGACTGTACAAAATCTCATTCCTTACCTAAGGCAGTCTCCAGCTGTGTGGGGTGCATTTATTTACACCTGCCTCCCTCTACCATTAGGTGGGGGTAAGCCTTCTCTTTTAGATTTTTTTGGAGACAGCACTACAGGTTTGAGAAATCAAGATAGTTAAAAGTGCCGTGCACTTCCCCAGAGTGATGTCACACATCTGGCTCTTCTGAATTCTGACACGTGGTTGTTCTGACAACATTGTTCTAAGATTGTTTTCCCCAGAGAGTCTTACTCTATATGAAATAGACCTAACACATACAAGCGATAGTTTGCTGGGCTCCTTAAGCAGTCAGTGGAGATTAGTGGCACCCAGAAAGTAATGCTGAAGATCCCTGTCAGCGACCAAGCGTAAGTAGGTGATTGATTGTCAGTTGCCTGGAGTGGAATCCATATGCATAGTAGCTTAAAGTAAGAATAATGATTATTTCTGTGGTTGTAATGGTTCTCTATGTTGTCTGTGTAGATTCCACAACTTGCCTGATTCCTGCTTTCCCTGCATCTGTAGAGTTTTCTTCTGAAGTCTTGTGTGGTGAAAATTCTGAAGAATGATTGAATCTATTCTCTCCTTCATGTTCTGCTACAGGGGTGGAGAGGAAGTGAAGCTAAATAGGCCACATGGGTACTGCCACAACAAAAATGGAGTTTTCAAACAAAACTTTCTAATTACAATTAGTATAAGTCAGGGAAAAACCCTCTATTTCCACATAGAGGAATAAGAAGGTAGCATTAAATGTTTTATTCTGTATTTGAGAGGTCTTTGGGAAAAGCAGAAAATTCCAAATCCTAAATTATGTCGTTAGTATTATTATGAAGGTTTTGAAAATATTGAAGTGAGTACCACTGATGCGTGTAATACTGAGGAATAAATGTGTTCATTATATATGCACTTAGAAGAGAAGAGCTGTCTACTAGTGTTTTTATACTAATGTTTGTTGGTTCTATTTTTTATCTTTAAGAATGAAACCAAGAAAAATTAAAGAAGATGATGCTCCACGAACGATAGCTTGTCCTCACAAAGTAAGTGAAGTGCTCAGCTTATGAGTAGACAGTAATTTGTAGATGAGAATTCTGTATTGATGTTTTCTCTTGAGAATAAAAAACTAAAATATCCTACTGTTAATAGATTACACTCAACTGTATTTTAGTTATTGTTCTCTAGAGGCTTCCTTAAAAACTTTTCACTGAATAATATATTATTCCCATTCCTTGTCTTAAGGTTAGTGCATCCCTAATCTTCTGGTAACCATGATGCACAGCCCCTAACATGCTGGTTTTACTGTTGTGATTTCCCGACACCCAAGAATACATACTTGAAAGAATGTTCTGAAAGCTGTTCAAAGTACGTTCCTAAGATCTATATATCCTCTGCTTGGAAACTATGACAGATTTGGAGTCTAGAGCAGGAATCAGCAATTTATGGTGCAGATGCCAAAGTCAGCGTTATTGGAAGACTCTGAATTACATTCCACAGAGCTGGAAGGTGCATCATCTTGAGAAGCAGGCATCTTGGAGATACGATTCTGACCCACTGGTAGCAGGGAAGCTTCTGTCTTGAATAAATGTTGCCAGTCACCTAGATTGATAGCATCTGGCTTTACTGCATTATCCAGCTTTTGTAGTGCTTCTGTTAGCTGACTTAGTCTGTCACAAAAAAAGACAAATACAATCTTGCTGACTTCTGGTCTAGATTAAGTGTGAGCCTAAGAAATAGTCAGGGCAGATAGCTAATAGTACCCATTAGCATGAATAGAGGGCTACTTTCTGACTGCTGTGGTGTAAGGAATTCTGGATTCCTCTTTGTACTTATATTGATTTCCAGTTCTCCACATTCTACAAGTGTCATGTTTTTATCGTAATACAGTATGCAGAAATACAGGAACAGTTACTCTTTACAATACCATGGAATGTTGCCTTCATCTCTTTGATTTACTTTTTCATAGCCTCAACTTCATCTGAACGGGGGAAAAAAAGAATGTTGTAACTTTCCATTTTCTGTCTTCTAATGTTTCTAAGCTTTGTGCATTTCTGACTTCAGTTTAAAGAAAGAAAAATACTGTAGATGTAACTGCTACTCTTGGAGGCAAGCAGGGACTTCGAAATAAATACAAAAAAAGTTGATGGTCTGTTAATTTTGGTGCTGCTTTACCACACCCAGTTCTGCTACATGCAACAAATGATGACACAATACTTCAAAATTAGCCAAAGAAATTCTAGTTCCTGAAGAGAGAACTCTTCTTGAAAGTGACATTTCCCATTTTTTAGGAAATAAGGCATATTTAAATGTATTAATTTTGAAAAAGAAGCCTGCAGAATTTAAAATTAACAGTGTAATATTCCTTGAGGTTCTGTTGTTAAATTTTATGCCTCATAACACAGTGATGTTGCTAGACTAGTTTTATGTTAGTCCAGATAGCATCACTTGTAGTACAGGTTGAATTTATGGTTGTTAATAGGATTTTATGAGGCATTTTGAACCATGAGGAAGACATTTCTAAAGCGTATGATAGAAAGAAATATTTATTGATTGTCACTAAAAGGTGAAAAAAAAAAAAAAAAACAAGTAGAAAGATTAAGTAAAGAGAGCCCCAGGTCACTGCTGGCTTAAGCACACTCTGGAATCAAAAGCAGTGTTCCTGTGTTGATGCAGCATGGACCCCAGATTGAGACTTCAGATGCTGTAGCTGAGTTAATGTATCTTTTGCTTTTAGATTGAGTTGGCACTAACTCAGCAGATTCTCTCACCTTACTCAGTTGCCCAATATCATGTTGTAGGTTTAAACTTGAACAGCAGTGGCACTCTGCCTTAAGGTGGTAGTGATCAGTCTGCTGCTGCCAGTTTGGACAAGATGTTTTCTGTAAGTTGTTGTGTGCTGGAAACCAACCCTTTTGCTCCATTTCTTCTCAGAAATGAGAAGGAAGAGGACAGAATGTTGGGAGATGGAGTGGTGTGCATACAAATTGGTATTAGAGAATAATTTGTGGTATATTAGATACTATAGAATATGTTGTAGTAGTGCTGTAGTATTCAGAATATAGCACATTGAAGAATATACCATAGGTATCCATGAATTATCATTCTGTCTTTTGGGGGTTTTTTGTTGGAATTTTTTGTTTTGTGTGTGTTTTATTCCTCTGAAACCATTGTGTGCTTTTGTTTGGTTTATTCATTTGCTTCTGTCAGAGTTGCATCTTCATGAGACTGTCTTATTATTCTTTTGACTGCACATGGCTCATAGTACTAAGTGAGGAGAGAGATCAAGATGTTTATGTGTGGGATTGTGTTCAGGGTTTTTATCAGCTTTTCAAATGATTGATTTTCTTGTATTGCTTTTTTAAAAGTAAATATAAGGGATGTTCTTTTCAGGGCCAACTTATACAAAAATGTTCAGAATATAAAAGCATTTTATATGCTTGTACTGTAGCAGATGAAACCTTCTTTACGAGAACTAGCTTATCTACTAATTGAGTTTCGCTGTTCTTTTTAAGGGCTGCACAAAGATGTTCAGGGACAACTCTGCCATGAGGAAGCATCTGCACACTCACGGCCCTCGAGTACACGTATGTGCAGAATGCGGCAAGGCCTTTGTGGAGAGCTCAAAACTAAAGCGGCATCAGCTAGTTCACACCGGAGAGAAACCCTTTCAGGTATTGTTCACCTCCCGGCAAAGCACCACCATTTATACACGTAGACTGTAACTGTAACCCGGGTTCAGTTGGACTTTGGGGATACTGTGTCTTTCCTAAAATCAGATGAGGCAGTGAATGACCACCTTAAAAACTGGAAGTCCCCTTCTGCTAATTAGTCTGTCATGTAACTGTTTCCATGGACTTCTGTAAGAAATTGGCAGATCGTATGTACATGGGAGATGCCTTTCAAAATAAGATGTGAAGTTACTCACTTTAACAGTGAAGGTTGCGGTTACTGTTGAATTAAGTAAACATCTCTTTCTCATCATCTCTTCAAATTAGTGCTTGTGGACAACTGAGACTTGGGCTGTTTGCTCATTTGACTCAGGATACTAATTTTCAGTAGAGGATATTAATCAGTTTTCAGCAAAATGATGGGAGTCACTAAATCTCTTTCTGTTTATATCAAGTCACGTGAGCTTCTGCCACCAGAGGTCCCCTGCCCTCTTCATATGATACTCCTTATAAATCTTTACAGCTGTTCATAGTCTTGAGCATAGCTGTGTTCTCCAATACACATTTAAGATATGTTATTTTTAAATTATTTTTTCAAATAAATTATTTCAGAAGCTTGATTTGCAGTCCTCAACCATTCGCTTAAATGTGTACACTGGATATCCTGTGTGGTAAATATAAGTGTTTACCACTGCACATGCTCTCCTTTTTATTTGAAGCCCATCTTTAAAGTCAAGTGGGTAAAATGAGTAAATCTTGCAAATTATCACCAAAAGTTGAAATACTTATGTGAAACCTTGTTTCTGTTTTGTAGTACAGTGTAACAAAGTGCTGTTTCAGATGCACAGGTGTTTTTAGTGCCAGCGTTTGCTTGTAAGCTGGAAGTTAGTTATCTTCCTCTTTGAAAACAGATATACTATTGTATATATACTATATATAGTATACTTCAGTATCTGTGCCTAAGTATTGCCGTTTTTAGTGTAGTTCAAGAGTGATGCCCACAGCTCCACTGCAATAATCTTCAGCATCTGACTTGACGTTTGTGCAGTCTGATGATTTGAAGAAGGATATTGCTCTAATCAACGGTGGAGGCGTGTGCTATTTTGTTAGCTAACGGAGTGTATCTTTTCCTCTCGACAGTGTACGTTTGAAGGATGTGGAAAGCGTTTTTCACTGGACTTCAATTTACGCACACACGTGCGAATTCATACTGGCGACAGGCCCTACGTTTGCCCATTTGACGGCTGCAATAAGAAGTTTGCGCAATCAACTAACCTGAAATCTCACATCTTAACACATGCTAAGGCCAAAAACAACCAGTGAAAGTTGGAGGAGAACATTGTTGAACTCAAAAGCGTCTTGCAGGAAAATGAATTGGAAATAAATACGCCTCCCCTTTGTATATTGTTTCTAGGAAAGAATTTTAAAAAAAAAAAAAAGAACCCTACAAACTAAAGGACGTGTTTTGATAAGTAGTAATTAAAAAGCAAAAAAAAAAAAAAGAAATCACACAAAAAAACTTTAAGGTGACATTGTTAAGATGCTCTACCTTGATATGTAACCCCGTTTCAAGAACACGGTGTTTTGTAAAGTGCGTCCCCAACTGGACGGGTCAGCTCATGAACTTGCATCAAAAAAGACAATTCTTTATACAACAGTGCTAAAATTGGACTTCTTTTCACATTCTTATAAATATGAAGCTCACCTGTTGCTTACAATTTTTTTTAATTTTGTATTTTCCAAGTGTGCATATTGTACACTTTTTGGGGATATGCGTAGTAATGCTATGTGTGATTTTCTGGAGGGTGATAACTTGCTTGCGGTAGATTTTCTTTAAAAGAATGGGCAGTTACATGCATACTTCAAAAGTATTTTCCTGTAAAGAAAAAAAAAAGTTATATAGGTTTTGTTTGCTATCTTAATTTTGGTTGTATTCTTTGATGTTAACACATTTTGTATAATTGTATCGTATAGCTGTAATGAAATCATGTAGTATCAAATATTAGATGTGATTTAATAGTGTTAATCAATTTAAACCCATTTTAGTCACTTTTTTTGGAGAAATACTGCCAGATGCTGATGTTCAGTGTAATTTCTTTGCCTGTTCAGTTACGGAAAGTGGTGCTCAGTTGTAGAATGTATTGTACAGGCACTGACCGTTTATTAACACCTGATAATATGTACATCCCCCCATGTAATAGAAAGGGCAACAATAAAACAGTGGTCCTAAAGAAAGAATCTGGCAGAAAATGATCTGTAAGCACAGTCTATTTTCTTTTGTTGTCCAGAGCAGTTCTAGTTCCTCTTGACCTCCCAGAAACTGGAAGCTAAATAAACTCAAGTTTCCTTTACTTTGCATTCAGTTACAGTGATTTGTGATGCAATTACATAATGCCACGTCAGGTGGTGTATCTAAACAGAATTGCCGACTCTAATTCTGGTTTTGAGTGACCTAGACTTCCATTAACTGGAACGGTGGATTTGGAGACTTGGCAGTGTAGTGGGGAGTTTTCAGTGTGCCTGGACAGCAACTAGGTAAAACAGTACAGTAAATAACTAAAGGGAAACATTTGTTTAGTCAAGGTAAGGAATGTTGGAGGTTTAAATGCAGTAACAATAGAAAGTGGAGGAATGGTAGGGTTTGAGTGGTCATACCAGGAAAAAAAAAAAAAAAGAAATTGCCTTTTTGTTTTGGCTAACTTGTTTGAGTGTAATGATAAAAATTCTTGGAACCTTATTTGACAGCTTTTGCTTCAAAACAAGAACTCTTGTGTTCTAAGAGAATTTGATGGAGTTGAGTTTTAATGGTCTAAGAAGGGTGGTTACTACTCATTTGTTCAAGTGTTCAAAGAAAGAACTTAGCAGAGACTATAGTACAATGTGACAGATTAATAAACAGAAGAAAATGCACAGAAATGCATAAGTTATTTTTTAGAGACATGTAACATATTTTAATGCAGTAAAAAGTGTTGTTAATCTTTTTCTGAATTCTGTTCTTACAAGGTTATCAGAGTTTTTATTGCTAATACTTTAAAACTTAATTTTGAGTCCAGTGTTGGTGGTAGTGAAAAAAACGTGGGTAATAAAGAAACTACACTTAAGACCAAGGGAATTTTCATCCATACATAAATTAATCTTAACACTGCAACTCTAGTCTGAGGTTATTAGGGATAGAAAGAAGGTTGGGGCATTTAATTGTAAAGTATGCGTTAGAATTTTGGCAGTATTTTTTCTTTTATATATAAGCAGTTTTTGAACAGGACAATATACTGAAACTTGTATAGTTATAGTTAAATTAAATTCTGTATACAGTTAAATTAGTGTCTATTCTTTTTGGAAGGAAATAAAATTAATTCAGTCTAGTTCTAATTGACCCTACATTTTTTCTTAATCAGTGTCTATGACGGTTAAGCTTGCACAGAAGTTTCCTGTGTTGTAAAGTGGTACCCGTTTTATTGAATTGCAAGGTCTCAGTATTTCATCCTTGAGCATATGTTTGAGGCTAAACTATGTTAAATATTGGTTTGCGGACCAACTGGGAACTGTAACTGTTATTACTTCTGGTTATATTACATCTGATTACAGAGAGATATTTTCATCCAGGCTGCAAATCAGTAGCACTTGATATACTCCTGAGTGTAAGTACCAACACTTAGTAGCTTGAAAGGCCTTGCTTTGTAAGTAGTTAATTCCATATTGGGTATTAATAAATACTTGCATCAAGCAGCTTCTACAAGTTATTTAAGCTTTTGAAGTGTAATTAGCACACTTTGCTCTTAAAACATCGTGCTTAACTGATCCCAGAGTTTTCCTTACGGTTTTTTAGTGAAGCAATTACAGGCTTTGAGAATAGGAAGAGTTGACTTTGAAACCCTTCCCAGCCTACCATTCCTGTATTACACCACCAGTTTGTGAGCAAGTTCAGGTAAGGGGAGGAGAGTCTGAGGGGAGGTGGAAATGTAGCCGGTGGTTTTAAAACTGGCAAGAGATTTCAGTGCTTACTCACATCGCACTTTCTACTGCTCATACAATCGTACATTTACCTTACCTGGTTCTGCTACTGTCAGACTGAAAGGAGGCAAATTCTGGACTCGGAATCTTTTGTACTCAGACCAGCTTTTTAATGGTAGAACAGACTGCACTTCTCTAGCTGTGTCTGTTTATGGTCTGTCTGTAAATACAAGACACTGAAATACCTGTTAGTGGTGGAGAGTGTGTTTCTTGAAAAGGTGGTAGGAAGAGTGCAGGTTCAGATTTGAAATGCTAAATGAGTAAATTCTTAAAAGGGGCCTTAGCTGAACTTGCACTTAATTTTAGTTATTTTCTGTTTGAAGAGTTTCACTGCTGAGGTAGTGCATTTTGGCTTCTTTTTCTTCCCCTTTGTGGCTTCAAATTGCCAATCAACAAAGCCAAATACTGAAGACATTTTAACAGTGTAGCTTGTCAGCGGTAATGGAGTTTTAAAGGCAGGTGGAGATCCTTTCCCTCCACTAATTCCATAGTAGGTAAAAAGCAGAAGTAGCCATATTTACCAGAAATGGCAAAATTACTGAGAGGCTTTAAGATGTTTGAAGAAATCTAATCCTTTCAAAGTGCAAGATGAAGAGGCATGGCAGTGGTGGTAACAGGTGTTTCCACTTGGTCATCACCTGTCCTGAGGCGTTCACAGAATATTTTGTCAGTGCATGCCTTGGAAAAACGGTCTGATTAGTCTTTCTACTCAGTTAAAATTGAGAAATTCAAGGACAGTATGTGCTGAATAGCATTCTTCAAAATGTTTCTTTAATGCCTTGAAGAAATGGAGAAAATTTGGTGGTTTTGTTGGGGCTGCTAGACGAATCCGCCTAGGAAGTCTAATCAGTCAAGTGGCAGCTGTTGCTGATATTGGTTGATGTATAATGTGTGTCTATAATGTACCATCTATAATTTTGGCACTTCAGAATAACAAGTTTTTCATCTGTATAACACCCTCCTAAAGTCTGCTGTGTTACAGTGGCCAGAGAAGGGAAGTAAACACTGTTTGTGTCAGCACTGAGCTTTACTGCACTTGATGTTCCTGTAGTGCTCAAAGCAGTTGGGAAGAACCTTGGGTGCATTTCCAAACTGAATTTTGGGTGTGAGTTTTGCAGGCAGGAATAAAAATAAGAGTTGGACTTCTGATCAGTATGCTTCATGGCTTTGTAAATGGAATAGTTAAAAGTAGCACTTGGAAAGAGTCCCAGGGCTCAAGAATGGGAGAGTGAAGTAGGGCAGAGGATGTGCGGCCTTGCTGTTGAACACATGGAGCAGAAACATCTGCAGTGTTCCATAAAGGCAGAAGCAAACTGGAGGAGGAATGTATGTGCTTGTATTGTAAGACTGAATATTCCATTTGATCATATGAATTGGTCTAGTGTGAAGATGGCTTTACAGCAGTGCTTAAATGCCAACTGGATGACTACTGGCTTAATTCTGTAATCAGTGGTCCTTTTCTCAGTTTCGTTCTCTTTGCCTAAAATAAACCAGCTTAGGTAAGTTTATGTGTATTCTCAATCATCCTATATTATTAAGGCAATTTTGCTTAGAATTTTTCCAATCTTTCTCTCTGGAAATAATCTGGAGAGTATAGAATTTCTTTCTGCAGCAAGCACATCAGATTCTGTGTAAGAGTTAATGTGAACTTTTCAGGTCCTGGCTTCTGAAGTAGCAGAGAAACAGTTTTGCTCTAGATAAATGGATAAGGTCACTTATAGCAGCAACCAGGTTTTAGACAACTTCCATTTCAGGGTTTTCCAAATCTTCTGTTACTTTTTTCTGACACGTAACTCTAAGATTTAGTGCTGGTTGGGTACCACACCTTCTATTGAATGTTAAGATGTGGATGTGATAACCTTCTTGGAGCTGCTGTTATCACCAGGTTCCTGTGAATGCTGGATGCTCTCTTCAGGACCAAGCCTGAAGTTCTGTCCAGTGCTGGTTTAGGGTGGGAGAGAAAGGGACAGAGGCAGTGGTGTCCCTTGCAGAACTTCTGTGTGCTTCTCTTGACACCACTTATTCAGTGTTGTTGCAGGTCGGGCTGGTACTGGGCGACATCTGTGTCAGTGCTTTCTCTCAGTCTGTGCCGAAGCTCCCGAGTCGCAGTTTGCCAGGAGGTGGCAGTGAGTTCCCTGTTTGCACAGCGTGACCAGCAGACAGAACGGCAGTGTCGGGGTGCCCCTGCGAGGTCAAGTGTGCGTAGGGTGTCCTGGGGTGTTCAGTGGACCCTGACAGACTTGGAGCGTGCCAGTGTCAAAGAGCAGATTTCCCACACACCAGTGCAGAAGAATAAGGAGTACAATTCTGAGCTGATTTCTGACGGTCCCGGGTGCACTCGTGCATTCATCAAAAGCACCAGCAAGGCAATGGAAATAATGACTAAATAAAAACTGTTGAGTGTGACATGGGTCATACGTGCATGCGTACATCAAATATTAATACTAAATATCTTTTGAGCGAAATATGGAAATCTAATGACATGTGGTATTAATTAATGTGCTTTCAGCTCTGAGTGGCTATTTTGGTTAGCTGATAGACCTGTAAAACACCACTGCTTCTTTCCAACAGTGGCTTCCTGGGAAGTCCAAGCTCCCCTGAGGCAGTTTGGGGCCTTTGCTTCAGTCCGTTGCTACAAGGCAATTGCAGAGACTATTGCTGCTCTTTAGGGAACCAAAGATCTCAAGTAGGCTGTTTCTCTCTCTGGAGCAGGCCCACAGAAATGATGTATTTCAGAAGAATGCTGTGAATAACAGGAGTAGTTTTGAGATAAATCACAGAGCATATAAAGACTGAGGCGTAAGATGTACTCCTTGTTACATAATGGAAAATCCATACACAAAAAAATCTCGGTGATCAGATATGTCCTAAAGTCGTGCAGCTAAAGTTCATGCCAGCAATTGGTTGCAAGACAAATCTGTGGAAAACTGCCTTGTTGGTTAGTGTTTTGATTTAAGGGCTCATAAAGTCAGGTGTCCTTCACAGCTGCAAGATGCTTGCCAAGGACCTCACTAGTGTTGCCAGCTGCCATTTTGGCTTGCAAAGGTTTTGACTTCCTCACACGTGGGGCATCGTGCAACTTCTATTTTGACTGATTTTTCAACCCATTTATTTTTTTGCTCAGCAAAACAGAAGATTTGGCCCTTTGATGTAGAATTCTTCCACTTTCAGTTTTAACTGGTGCTTTGACTGAACCTCCAGTGGATTTAGGAGTCCAATGAGTCCCATAGCTTTGAGGGGCATACAAATGTTCATGGTTTGGAAAACAATTGCAAGGAATAATATCAGGTCTTCAGGTTTTCCTCTTATGTGGTTGGTTGGTTTTTATTCTTTTTTCTTGCAGAAGTTAGGGATAAGGGATTTTATCTAGATTTTTTAGAGTGAGTAATAAAAATGTGCACAATCTCTGAGTTACAACTGGCAGGGAAGCAGGTATCTGCCTGGATTAAATTAAATTACTTTTACATTTACCTCCTTTAACTGCTGTTAAAAAGCTTCAACTTTATTACTATTTGGGCTATTTGAAAAGTGCCTGTTACAGATTCTTCCTTAAGTGAAAACGCCTGTTAGAGATTTTTCCTTAAGTGAAAATACCTCAGTGCACAAAGAATAATGTATATGGCCTGGTTGATAGCAACACTTAAGTACTCCTGATCTACGATAAATCTCTGCTTAAGAGAGCTAGATCAGGTCCTAGAAAAGGAATACTCATTTTATTTCGTACCACCATTAATTTTGCCCAGTCAGATTACTCTAGCAACACTTCTTTCTTTTTTGATACATTTAGCAAACGGTGCAGACCATGAGGTCAGGCTTCATTATGACTTTAGTATTTTATCTATTGACAAATGGTTACGGCTAAAATGGTACAAGTCTATTTTACTGTGAGTAAAAAACAATGTTTCTTTCAGTGAGAAAAAGCAGTCATAATGAAGTATGAATGATACAAAGAAGCAATTTGTGTTAGTTGTTAAGTTTTATAGACCAGAAGAACATTTTATGAACATCAGAACTTGCCTTTCTTCGATTTATATCAACCTATAGGGTATTAGTTTTCGCTGCAGACCTTGCCTTGCTGTCAGTTTATTTATTGATGAACCAGTATAGCTTTAAATCACTTTCTAGGTCAAATCAGTTAAAACTGGTAATAAGCTATGAGTAGAAAACCTTTTACTGTATATCATATGTATTACTGTGCATATTATGTCACCTTTTTTTTTCCTGTTAGTGATAACCACTTTTGCAATTAGTGAGGTCAACACTAATACAAAAATTGCAAAATAGTTGCACTGGGAAGATAAAAATGGCTTATTTTCCTCTGCTTTGCTCCCTTGCTGCCCATGGATATGCATAAATGCCTGAACATTGAAAGGAACAGTTTGCTTCCTCTTGATTTCAAAGCCTGTCTCCACCAGGTTTGGCCCAGCAAGTTGTCTGCTTCCCTGCTCTCTTGTTGTGCCTCCCAGAGTCATACAGTGCCTCAGGTCCAGGTCCTTCATCAGTCTCCATGGCTGTGGTGTTGGGTAGGGCAGGTTGCCTTGGGTAAGCTTCTATTTTCTCTGCCTGTTTTTCTGGTTTAATTGCACATTCTGCTAATCTGATGGTGTTTCGCACACTTTGGGGCTTTAAATTGTTCTTTAGCTATCTGCAGATTAAAAGTCTGGCTGACAGCAGTTGTTAATACCTGTTTTTCAGCATAATAATAAATATATTCAATTTCAAAGAACAAGCACATTTCTTCTTTGCAAGGTCAGTTTTTTACATTTGTGTCTTAGCCACGTTCCCTGTACTGCAGCTGCAATGGACAGGTTTTCAACCCTTGAATGTCTCATTACTTTTTCACGTAAACTGTATAAAGAGCTATATCATCGAATCCTAGAATGGCTTGGGTTGGAAGGAACCAACCCAAAGATCATCTAATTCCAACCTCCCTGCCATGAGCAGGGACACCTTCACTAGACCAGGTTGCTCAGAGCTCCATCCAGCCTGGCCTCAAACACTTCCAAACACTGCCTCTCTGGACAACCTGTTCCAGAGCCTCACCACCCTTAGAGTATGGAATTTCTTCCTAATACCTTATCTAAAGTGACTCTCAGCTCAGAGCTGTTACCCCATGTCCTATCACTGCATAAATGCAGAGAAAGATGAAGAGGGGACAAAAAAAAAATATGGTTGTGTTACAGTTGGAGGTATGATGAAGTGTATTTCACACTGCTAGTTCTACTACAGTAACTTCGGTAAGAAGTGTTATGCCTGGGTACTTTTTTCCCCTCTTATCTTAATTGGGTGTGTTTGTGGCTGTAACTTGTAACAGTGTCATGACCCATCCAGTTTAAGAAAGCGTAGAGCTCTTGATAGTGAGTTTTACTTTCAGTGAGTTTTACCTTCTTAATCCCTTCAATTGTTGGGGAATTAATAGAGCATCTACTGCCCAGGATCATGATGCTTGATGATGCTGTGGGAAGAAGTATCTGGGGAGGCAGGACATAGTTCTGTCTGAATTGTCTGACATCTCAAAAATCTAGCAGGAAGGAACTGTATCATGTTTAAAAAGGCTGAGACTATTGTCTGGCTTGATTTAAGAGTTAGGAACCACACAGATTCCAAGCAAGTGACATCAGACCAGGCTGAAAAGCTGGCTTTACCCTCCTCTCGTGCTTGTTGAGTAACATCCACTGTCTGCTACTGATTATGTCTTAAGTTCCAGATGGATGAATTTCTGGAGAGAATGCTTTAGTAAACACTACAAGTAAAACATTGTATAGCCCTTCTCTGTTTTAATGACATTAGTCTTTTAGGGATACAGTTTGCTTATTCCAAGTATTTGTGTCTGTTCCATAGTTCAGTGTTGTTGTTCCTGGTGAGAGAACAAAAGGTGCTTGACTAGAACTGACCCTGGTCACGGTCAGTTGCAGAGGTGTTGGCCTTTCCTTCTCTGATCTGGCAAACTGATGCTTGACAGGGTTTGTGTCGGTCATAAGAAGATGAATTAGCGGAAGCAGGACCTGAAGTAACCTCTCAACAATGAGGCTGGCGTGAGTCCAGAGAAGGCCATGAAGGTGCTCAGGGGGGTTGGAGCATCTCTCCTATGAAAACAGGCTGAGAGAGTTGGAGTTGTTCACCTTGGAGCAGAGAAGACTCTGGGGAGACTGTAGAGGATCTTCCACTACCTAAAAGGGGCCTACTGTAAACCTGGAGAGAGACTTTTTGCAAGGCCATAGAGTGATGAGGGATAACAGTTTAAAACTGAAAAAAGTAGGTTCAGATTAGATATTAGGAAGACATTCTTGACTGTGAGGGTGGTGAGGCACCGGCACAGGTTGCACAGAGAAGTTGCAGCCGCCCTATCCCTGGAAGTGTTCAAGGACAGATTGGCGCTTTGACCAACCTGGTCTAGGGGCAGGTGTCCTTGCCCATGGGAGAGGGGTTGGAACTAGATGATCCTTAAGGTCCCAACCCAAAACATTCTATGATCAGGAAGGAGAGGTCTTTTTCATGAATCACCATCATCCTGCTTTTTGTGTGTGGCTTTTTATTTGAAATACTGATGGTCTTTCTGGACTAATTGCACTGTCTAAAACCAAAAAGCTACAACCTACAAAGCTTTTTGCTAAACTGTGCATCACAGAGCCAAGTATTCTGAGTCAGGTAGGAACAGTATGTGATTCTGAGGTGACCCCGCAGAGACCCAAGACTTGTCTTCAACAGTTGTGCAACCTTGGTGCTGATCAGCACTGCTTAAACCAAAGAAATGCAGAATATGAAGGGTTTAAGCATGGCACCAGCTCTTTGGCTTTAAAAGCAGGATTGTTATCTTAGCAGCAAAAAGGTCAGCTTGAAGAAGTGAGGCCAGGCAGTTTCCTTTCTTTGCTCTAGTGAGCAAAGTAACTCTAAGCCAGAGCAAGACCCTGCCCTTCCTGGTGGTGAATGGAAGGCAGATGGGAACAAGTTTTTAATGGGAAAAGGCAGAAACCCCACCCTGTTGCAAGCTCTATCTGACACAGAGAAGCATCTGAGTAAAACATAAGAAAAATCTTAGAGAACCAAAGTAAAAATTTAAAAAAAAATTTATTCCCTCAATTTTATATACAATAAGTACAGTCTACTGTACAAAGGTGTAAATGGTCTTTGCTGTGAGTTGTTGTGCATATGCAGCTTCGTAGATAGATTTAACATTCAATTTGAATCTCAGTGCAAGTAGGCACTAGAACATCCACCATACCTCCAAGGTATATAGAGACATACCAGTTTTACAGGTTTCTCCAGCATATTTTGTTACAGTGCAAAATGCTATGAAATAACGTTTCTTTAGAAAATTCATATAAATTAAACACATATTGCACTTGTCCCAACCAAAAGTGTAACAAGTTGTACTTACTGAACTACTTTGATATGTTTTAAAACATTGCTCACATACAGTGGACTCTTTCCTTCTGGCTACTTGTGCCAAATATGTGTAGGGTTTTTTTCAAATCTTAAATAGCTGCTTATAGCTCTTTGACTAATACAATCCTTCTTGAACAGACTTCTAAAAAAAGAAAAAAAAAAATCACAGGAGATTAATGTAACAAGAAAATTCTCCAAACCCCTTCTCAGTCTTCTTTCCAGTAGCACTGTAACTAAATACATAAAAATCAGTATTGTTTCAATTCATAATGAAAGTCTATTGAACAGCAACCATTTCAGACACTTACACCTCTATTTTCTGAAAAAATATGAAACCTCTAGTTCTAAATATGTATTTCTATGGTACTTGGAGCTGCTAAGCTAACATTGCACCCACAAACATTTTGTGCAATACCACAGGCAGGACTTTGACATCTGTACATCACTGGCTGCTATGGGGCATGTTGGGAGAAGTGGTGCAAAGCTGCATTAACTTTGGAGAACAAAGTCTACTTGGGCTGAGCTAACTTAATACAGTCCATACACCCACCAAAGGAGAAACAGAGGTGAAGGCAAACAACATCAATCTTACGAGATTTGAGTTTCCCTAGATCCTTACAAGCCTTGAGATTTAAAGGAACAAGTGCATTTGAGTGCAGATGCTAACTTTGTGCTTAAGATATTTATTCAAAGCTGAAAGGTAAGGGAGTATCTTAAATACAAATATTTTCTCTCTCTTTTTTTTTCTTTCAAATCAATATGAACAAAGTTGCTACTAAAACCACTGACGTATAAAAGCAGAGGATAAGTAAAACACATGACTAGCTGAATACTAGTCCATGTCTTAAACAGTTCAGGGTTACTTACAAAATGCCTCCAACATTTAATTTATTCCCCCTAGTTCACCTTAAGTCCTGTCACATACAAAATAATAATTTCTTTCATGAAAACATTTCTGCATTCAACTCAACTCATTCATTCAGAACATGTGTGGAAGAAAACAATTTCTGGTACTACAGCATTCTCCAGATCCTCTTCTGGAGCTACAACAGTAACCTTCTAAAGGCAGGTCCCCATCTTACTTCAATACTACTAGATACGGAGTCCTGAGTAAGGCAAGATGCTGTTTGTACAAGTAGCGAGATGAAATCCTAATTTGACACTTAGGAATTCTTTATGCAGGTAGCATACATCTACACTACTTGTGCGGGTCAAGTGTTCACGTTCAACAAAACCCAACCAGCCGGGTTTGGATGAGGAGAACAAACAGATTAAGTTTGCAGATTGGAAGGCTGGTGGATTACTGGACCTGGTTCACATTCAGGAATGTTGTCTTCTGACCTCATGTACATTAGGAACACAGTGACAGTAGCAAAGGTAGCTGCATTGACAGGAAAAGCACGGAGAAGTGTGGAAGTGAGACCTCTCGTGAACACCCTCCAGCCTTCTTCGTGGTAACTCTTTCTGACACAGTCCATAATGCCCTTGTATTGTGTAACACCTCCGACCCCATCGGCCTGAAGTCGGGATTTGATCACATCCATGGGATAGGTTGAGAGCCAGGACACAATTCCTGACATTCCTCCAGAAAACAGCAGTTTGGGAATAACATAACTGTCTTCAGCTTCACAGCCTAAATACCTAGTCATGCAGTCATAGGTCAGGAAGTAAAAGCCAAAGCTTGGAGTTTCTCTAATGAATGTAGAGACCATGCCCCTGTTGATACCCCTCAGCCCTTCCTTCTGATAGATTTTGATCAAACAATCCAGAGAATTTTTGTAGTTCTTCGTTTTCTGTTTGTATTCTCCTGTTCCTTGAAGCTGCATTCTTGTCTTTGCCAACTCCATGGGACAGCAGATGATGCACTGGATAGCCCCTGCTGCTGACCCTGCAAGGAACTGGTTTAAAGGAGTGTCTTTTCCAAGAGCACGAAGTGTGTTTCCTTGTACACCGAACACAAGCGCGTTAATGAATGTAAGTCCCATCATTGGTGACCCAATACCTTTATAGAGTCCAAAAGCCTGATGGAAAAAGGAAGGAAAAACGCTTTTTAGCAGTGGTGTTGATAACCTCCTGAAACTGCAGAATGTGTGAGGCCATTCTGGCTCTCCCTGGTTTTCTGGCAAGTTTTATACTTTTTTCTTTTAAAGTATCTTAAAGCCTGAAGCCACCCTTTTAGCTGAGGTCTTAAAGCTTCAGCAACACCTCACCAACCTCTTCACTCATTGCTCCGATTGCTTGGATTCTCAGAAAATTAGTTATTTAAAGAACTTACTATTTTATTTTAAAAAATTAACTTCAAAATACCAACTTAGTAATATTCTTCACAAAGTTTCTGGCAAACTTCTGATTACAGTATCTGCCCTAGGTGAGGTTCAGACTATGCTTTATTGCTTGATCTTCAACATCTGTAGGTTTTTTTTTTTTTTTAAACAGATTTCCCACCCTTTTCTGTCGAAATATACAAAGATTAAAAAAAAAAATACGCAAAACTTACAGATTCTTGCTTTATGATGGACTGAAAGCAATGGAAAGTCCCACGGTAGAGAGGCTTCTCTACATTTTGAACTTGTAGACGGACCTATAAAAAAGTTGTGTGAGATACTGATTTGTACATCAGGAGCAGCCTAGTGGGTAAACTAGTGTCTTGTACCTATGTGGAAATTTGCTATAGCAATGGGTATGCAAGAACACAGGCTGGACACTAGATATGTGGCAAAATAATTTAAAAATCTTGTGTAAGTGTTTTGAATTAATTTGGGGGGTGAAAAAAAAATGAAGGGAAGAGGATTATTAACTTCTTGTGAATATCAAAAAACCAGTATGTGGAAGGGTGCATTGTTATCTAGAATTTCAAATAGAAGTTTTCCAGTACGGGCTACAATAGGAACTTTCTTTAGCTGCCAAGAATAATTCCGTTCACACTAATGAGTATCTGTACCAACCTGATAGAATTTTATTAAAAAAAAAATTTATTTGCAAGTCAGTCGTGAAATAAGGATAGTTTCAAAAAGGATGGAAACTTTCAACAACACCCATGGTGTTTCTGATTACCAGATTTGGGCCATTCATTGAGATCTGATTTCTTTTTTCGCCAGAGGGTAGCTGGGCAGTGACTCCTAAGATGTTTGTCTTTGTGTAAGAGAAGGAATAAAAAGCCACCAGTCCTTTTCAATTTTAGTCTGTTTTTTTAAAACCTGCTGAATACAAGCAATTGATGAGGGTGTGGCTGCTTCAAAACTTTAATGTTAGTAATCAATTAACTCTTCCAAAGCTGAAATAGTATATTCTACTGTACAGATGGATGCTGCTGTAACTGGTGGTCTTAGGAGACAGTCCCTTTTCTGGATAATCTTAAACCTTTAATGGAAAAGTCCAATTCTGTTTTTTCACGTTAGTTTGCCCTCAGTATGGTTAAAAGAATGTTAACTGTACTTAGCTTATGCAA
This sequence comes from Oxyruncus cristatus, assembly GCA_013399855.1. Taxonomy (NCBI): domain Eukaryota; kingdom Metazoa; phylum Chordata; class Aves; order Passeriformes; family Cotingidae; genus Oxyruncus; species Oxyruncus cristatus. Next base: position 341,511 of record VXAY01004929.1, on the reverse strand, counting down.
AGGCCTATACTGCAATAAACTCAATAAATTGGTTTCACCGGATTGATAAAGTTATAAATCTGTCTTTGATCTCCAGCATGGAGGGCTGCAATGTTCTTCAGAAAACATGCTTATCAACCATTTAATGCTGTTGCAACTCCAGGGCAAAAAAACCTCTTATTCTGAGCAAAAGAAAAGATTATCATATCTGTGTGAAAGGTTCCTGAACTTTAGGTATTTTTATCTGGTTTTGCCTAAGGTAATAAAACCACCACCACAACAACGAAAGGCCTGTAAGATGTGAGTCTAGAGCAGGATTTGTGGAGGTGGTTTATCAGAATGCTATATTCATGTTAGCTTTCTTCGAAGGAAAAATAAACATTTTTTTAGTTTTTTTTTAAAATGTTCTTACAACATGTCACTTTAAGCTCTGTAAATCAAAACTTTAGTTTTCAGTATCTTTTTATTATACATACTAGTGTATGCTAGCATACTGGGAGGCTGAGATCACCTCAGGTCTTACAACATCTTAGGGTTAAAAGCAGTCTTAGGGTAGGATTCAAAGAAAATAAATCCTTTGTTGCTTAAAGTGACGTTTGGGGGAGGGGCAGATTGTCAAAACTGTTTAAGAAGCAGGTCCACAAACAAAGTCATAAATCTTAACAAGCTGCCACAATTGCACAAATGAAGGGTTTACTCCACTTATAATTTACTACTATTGTTTCAAACCCCATCTGTGAAGTTACTGGGCTACCACATGGATGTGCTCAGGGAGATTTGCAGCTTAGGAACCTTCTTGCTTCATCTTTTCTACACACTTGTGTTTAGTAGTTTAGAATTAGTCGTATTCTATATAAGGGTTGAATTTCCTAGTGGCATATAGTTCCCGCTTTTGCCCAAATAATTTGTGAAATAGTAACGAATTAAGCCCTGTTGTAGGATGAAATATTTAGAGAGAGTAATGACTCTCCAGGTCTGAGAATGAAAAATGTCTCTTTCCCTTGGGCACAGTGCTGGTCACATCGGGGTACCCGCATTAGCAAACTGCTGTGTAAGGCAGTCAGTGCACATAAAACCTTATTTCATGCATATTAATGCCATATTCAACAAGCTCTTCAGTGTGTATAACTATAGGAAGGATGAATCGTGCAAAGTTTAGCCTTCTATTCTATTCATTGGCCTATATTCTTGCTTCCTTCTTATTGGAAACCACCCTTCCTAAGGTTTTAGGTTGAATAGTAACACACACTAATTTCACATTACTTAAGACTTGCATAAAGGTACTGAAGACTAAACAAAAAAAACCCCAAACCACTACATCCCCCACACAGTCCAAGCATTTAATAATGTGGGAAATAAGTGACTTTAGAAGTGTTTTAGCAATGAAAACATCCTCCAAGGATGTGTAGTGGGTAAGACCTCAACAATAGTGTGCCTGAGATTCAGTTTTAGAGGCATTGTGTGTGGAACTGTACAGAAATGCATAGCAGAAGGAAGGTTCAGAATAAAACTACATATAGAAAAAAAAACAAACAAGGATATTCAAACCCCACTCCCTCCATGCCATAGCTGTGGAAGAGGGACACAGCAGTTTAAAACTAAAAAGGGAAAAAGCTTTGTAAGTCTTTCAGATCTTTACTTGAACTAGTACATTTGGGAATAAATTAAGACTGAGAGAAACAGAAGTGTTCACCTGGGCTGTACTTACTAGGTAACTCTCCCGTGATGAGGCTTATCTGTCATCTACAACAAAGTAACACTTTTGCTGTTAATGAAGACAGCCCCTAGCTCAGAAAGTAAAGGCAGTTAAAAGCAAAAAAGCAATTTTATACATTACATCAACAAACCAGGGATAAGCAGTTTGCCAGTTCTGAGATCAGCTCAGTTGCAGGTTTCACAGGGTGACTTCACCGGCTTAATTTTCTCCCTGTGTGTCCCACCATCCCCCTCCCCGCTCTGTGAAACATGAGCACCAGCCAAAAAAAAGAAACAAAAAAGAGCTTAAACGCCAAGACAGAAGTAAAATTCTGGCTTATCTAAGCAGCTTTCCCATTGTTCAGATATATTAAAAAAGGCACAGTCTAAGGTGACTACCAGCTAGCCCTTTAAACACTGCAGAACTATAACAAGAGTTAATTCTTAACACATATACATACACAAGTTATGCAATGTTTTTTTTTGTTTGGTTTGGTCTTTTTTTTTTTCCTTAAAGGCTGGTTAGTTTTCCCACATACAGTGGTGACTATGCCAGCTAATAACACAAACATTAGTATTTGCTCCAACAAAAGATAGATTGCTTATAATACCTTCAAATGGATATGAAAATATCATGTGCCACACCAGATTTCACAAAACATGGAGAGTCACCCAGAAACAAACTATTTGCTCTATTGTAGAGCAAGATGCTTCTTCCAAAGCCGGTACATCTATTTTGCAGTAATACATCTGTCGAAACTAACATGGGAGCCCCAGTTTTTGCAGACAGTTAAGTGTTTAGTTTCATGCAGTAGAAGCTGTTCCATTTCAAAAACAAAACTAAAACCCCCAAAAAACAAAACCACCAAGAAAACCCCCAAAACCCTACACATAATTAACTTTAATCTGAGCATAGAATTTCAGCAGTTTTACAGGATTCAGTGAAATAACCCATCACCTTCAGTTAAGCATGTGAAACTTAGCAGGTTGGGGGTGAGAGAAAAAGACAGCTGGCCCTGTACCATCGTAAGAAAAATTGTGCAAGTCTGAATAATACCATTCCTGAAAATATACAGTAGAATTCAACTGAATTACTTAACAGTCAAATTTACCATATTCTGAGCAACAAAAAGACAGACTTTACTATCTGAGCAGCTTCCACTGCAAGCTCGCAAAGAGAACTAATGACCACTAGCTCGGGAATTCTGTATTGAATTAACCATGTGCTAGGATACAGAACATGGTGATGGCTTTCATCAGCCCACAACCTTTGCATCTCTAAATTCAGCAGGGTAAAGGTATTTCAAATATAGGTCTAGTGCACAGCAGGCTGTCTGCTGCAGTCAAGTGATCTGCAATATTAATTTAGCAGGGAATATATTGATATCCCTTCTTCTATTCTTCCGGCATGGGACTTTGGACAAGGCTGCCAAACACTGACTAAAATTGTCATTCCATTCTGAAAGATGGGTTTGGACTCCTGGGAGCCCTAGCTGGAGGACCCTCCAGACCATCTCAAATCTTATTTGAAGTAGCTGAAGTATGTGTAACACACACAACTAACAGACCATCAGAAAATCAATTTGAACTTGGAAAGTTGTAGAAATAATACATGGGGGGAAAAGCCCCCAGACAAGCTCCATACTTGGATTTTACTCACTCAAACCCTTTGGCTAGTGCTACAAATTAAGGATTAGGTAGCAGATCTTGAGGGGAAAGCAAAATACAGTCTTTCAACCTAGTAACAAAGTAGGTTTGAGTTACAAATGCAGGGAGAGGCAGTTTCGGAAGTTAGCGTTGAACAGCTGCAGAAAAGCAAGCTTAGAACAAAATTTGGTTAAATGTAGGATTGTATTTCCAAATATAATATTGTTACTGCACTGATGAACTTGCAGTTTAGGTCAAGGTTTGTCATGTTACTGGGTTTTCATTTCTGAGGAGCTATAGATTGAAAAATCTATGAACAGGTTGCGGAGGCTTGTTCCAAGCTTTCCCACACAGATTTATGCTCCTACAGTGTCTGGGGAATTTTTTTTCCTCCCCTGCTCCTTGGAGAAACCTTAAGTTTTCTACTTAGAGGCAAAGATATTTCATAATCAACCCACCTTAACAGTGTCAAAGGGGTGTCCTACCAGCACTCCAGCAGCACCTGAAACAAAACAAATGCCAAGGTCAGTTTTCTTCCTGGGTCTGGGGCTACAGCAGCACAAGCAGGGCCACTAGCCTAAGGTATGAGTGCACAGCGCTGTTGACAAAACAAGTAAAGAGTATCCTATGAAGTCAGAGGATAAGAAATCTGCAGTTCAGTCCTTCAGGCCAGTACTAGCTGCCTTTATGCTTCTCTTCAAGCTTCGGAGCCCCAGGCAGGGGTTGAGGTGTGTGACTACAGAGCATGCCACATCATAGGAATGTGCAGCTGTGACTTCTGGCCTCAGCCCAAGGCAAGTCCAGCCGGCAGAAAATGCAGGTTTCCTCTGAAGCACAACGTTTCAGGTACATGTCACTCTCTGCAGGCACAGAAAACACGTAAGCTTCTCTAAAGGCAGAGGAACATTCCCTGCTCTCAACCTTTTCAGATGTGATAGCAGCACCTGCAGCAGGGCAAAAAGCTTTGCTTTATTCCAGCATTGAAGGACTTTACAGAAGTCACATGGAGGCCTCTTAGTTACACCAATCTGAATATAGGCGTTTTGCACGCAGGCTGAAGCAATGAATCCTCTAGCTCTGTATTTCTGTGACCCAACAACCCTTAATGACCGCTGACAACAGTGAGAACTACAAGAACTTCAGTGCACCTTCCCACATTTGCAGAAAGATAGCTGCCCTCCCTCTCCCGAGGAAAATGTGGCAGCAATACAGTGCCCACCCCAGGATGGTGCAGTCCAGGCTGCTCAAGGCCAGCACAGCGGCAAGATAGCCCAGGACAGAAAAACAGCGCTGTGCACTCTGTACGGCAGGGAAAGGCCAGTGGTACAACTGACCCCGCGGGACCCCCGGCAAGGCAAGGATCACAAGGATGAAGTCAGAGAGAGGCTAAAAAAAGAAATTAAAACCCAAAAATCTCTTCGCCAGGTTGGCAAGGAGAACAGCAAGCGCAAATACCCGAAAAGAAGCGAGAATAAATCTCCTGAACACAATTTAACAGCTGCTAAAAATAGCAGGCGGCAGGCCGGCAGCAGATGCACCGCGAAGCGCCGAACGCGCCGTACGCGTTCTCTCCTCCTCTCCATCTTAAAGCTCCCCGCTGTCCGTGTGTCCAGGTCAGGGCTCTCCACCGCGCCGCTGCCCCTGCGCTCACCCCAGGCCCCCCTTCCCATCCCCGCTCCTTCCAGTTCCTTTGGGCAAACGCCGGCGCTGCGGCGCGGCCGCGGAGGGGACAGCCCGCACAGCCCCGGCCACAGGGCAGCCACAGGGGAATCCCCCAACACCTTCCCCGCCCCTGCTCGGCCCCCACCTGCAGCGGGGCGGCCGCGCTCATCGCCCCCGCGCTCGGCACCATCCTCCGCTCCCAAAATAACAGCGCCGCGCCCAGCCCTCCCCTCCAACCTGCCTCCCTTTCTTCCGCATTAAAGAAAAAAAAAAAAATTGCTTTTTCCCCATTCTGCGCCTTTTCCCCCTTTGCCACCTTTTTATTTTTCGCACCATACTCTCCTTTTCCTTTTGCGCTTATTTTTATTTTCTTCATCCCCTTCTCCTTCCTTTTTTCTTTTTCATCCCTTTTCCCCCTTTCCCATGTTTTTTTTTTTTTTTTTTTCCTCCCCGCAGCTCTCCCGCCGCTACTCACCGCCGACGCATCCCGCCAGGAAATCCAGAGCCATGCCGGCACGGTGTGTCCCGGCGGGGCCCAGCCGTGCGCGCCGCCACTCCGTGCTCTGCCGCCTCCTGCCCACCGCCCGCCCTTTCTACCGTCCGCCCCCCCGCTCCGAGAGGGGCCGGGCCGCGCCAGCGGGGGCGGGGGCGATGGGACAACTCCCCCCCCACCTCGCCCATCCACTGGCGGCCGCGCGGGGGCGGCTCCGGACGAAGGGCGGGACGGGGAACGCGGGGTGGGGGGGGTCCAGCGCTGCGCGCCCCTTCTGCACTTCTGACCCCTTCCCTCCCCTCCAGCCTGCAACCTGTCACTCCTTTTTCAGCGGCAGCTGCATTACTAATCAGAAGTAAAGGCTGGAAAAAATTTAGGAGGCTGCAGAGATGGTGGCTGGGGAGCGGAGGGGACAGAGTATCCCTCCTGCGGAGCATCAGTATCGCCAGAGTTGGTTCGGGTGGTTTGGGGAGGCATCTCGCTTTCTAGGGGAGGCACCCCTGGGTGCTGGTGGTTGGAAAGCCTGTGGAGCTGATGTCGTGAGGACTTTTGAGGGTGTGACACCTTTTAATAAGGATGAAATACCTGTAGCATCTCTGCTATGAGGAAAGGATCGGAGAGTCATGGCTGTTCAGAAGAGAAGGCTCTTGGGGAGACCTTATTCACAGAATCACAGAATGGGTCAGGCTGGAAGAAACCACTGTGGGTCATCTGGTCGAACCTTCCTGCTCAGTCAGGGTCATCCCAGAGCACATGGCACAGAATTGTGTCCAGACGGTTCTTGGAAGTCTCCAGTGAGGGAGACCCCACACCCTCTCTGGTCAATTTGTTCCAGTGTGTGGTCGGTCACCCACTCAGTAAAGAAATTCTTCCTCACATTCAGGAGGAACTTCCTGTGCATCAGTTTCTGCCCATTGACTCAACCTATTTCTTGTGGCCACCAAGAAGGTCCTGGTTCCATTTTCTTGACACTCTCCCTTCAGATACTTACAGATATTGATGAGGTCCCCTATCAGCTGGCTCTTCTCGAGTCTGAACAGGCCCGGCTCCCTCAACCTTTCCTCATAAGAGAGATGCTCCAGTCCTTTGATCAACTTTGTAGCTCTTGGCTGGACCCGCTCCAGGAGCTCCATGTCTCTCTTGTAGTGAGGAGCCCAGAACTGGACACAGTAATTCAGATGTGGTATCATCAGGGCTGAGCAGAGGAGCGAGATCAGCTCCTTCAACCTGTTGGCAATGCTCTTCATAATGCATCCCATTTATTGTGCCCTTTCAACACTTAGAGGAAGTTTATAAAGGTGGAGAGAGACTTGTTGCCCAGGGGTTGTTGTGATAGAACAAGGAGTAACCCTTTAAACTCGAAGAGGGCAGGTTTAGATTAGATATGAGGAAGAAATTCTTTACTGGGAAGGTGGGGAGGTGATGGAACAGGTTGCTCAGAGAAGTTGTGGCTGCCCCATCCCTGGAAGTGTTCAAGACCAAATTGAATGGGGTTTTGACCAACCTGGTCTAGTGAGAAGTGTCAGTCCCATGCATGGGGGTTGGAATGAGACGATCTTTAAGGTCCCTTCCAACCCAAACCGTTCTGGGATTGCATAACCAGACTATCACCCCACCCCAGTGTTGTCCCAGAGAGGGAAGGAAGGATTGCACCAACAGATATGCACTTTGAGTTTACTGTTGCCCCCATGGCACAATGGGAATTGTGGGCATGAGATTCTGTCTCTGGTAGTCAAAGCCACAAATCAGTATCTTGCTGCCTGTGGAGCTTGGCAGAGCCCTGGATTTCAGTCTTACACATCATTGCTGCACTTCACCCTGCAGAAGAGGCCTCTCCCCTTCCCGCAGGCTTTTCTTGTTCTTCATTAACGCTGTTTTCCTGCTAACATTGCCTGGCTTCAGGGTGCCCCAGTGCCAGAGCCTTTAAATGGGGAACTCAAGCCGTTGACAGTTTCGAAAAGGGAACCCTGTTTAAGCTGCTCGTTATTTTTTCAGGCGATGTCTGAGAAAGGGGAATACCAGCAGCCTAGAACAATAAGTAGCCTATTCCAGCTTTGCTTAGAGTAACACGATCTTCAGGGCCTGCACAGTCACCTTTTAGGAAGTAAATTCCAGAAGCAGAATGGAAAAGCTGATGGATTTTTTTTTTTATAATTGCTTCCCATGGTATGGCAGTTATTTTCTAGGCGTAGCGGCTCAATACAAAGTCAATAAAATCTTGCAGTGGAATAGTATATTAAAAATCAAACCAGCTTTTACCATCTGTGCAATGAAAGCACACAAACAAAGGAACAAAGACAAGGAAGCTTACAAAGTGGTCTGAAACTACTACTACAGAAAAAACCTGTCCCTTATTTAGCAGCTCTTGGACCATCATTACAATAAATAAGCAGGCAAGATGGAAATGCAAAGCACTCAATGAATCTCTGACCTGCCCCATATCTTCTTCCAGCCCAGTGCTCCTTTAGGTTCCTTCTCATCCCTAAAAGCTGTCAAATCAAATCAAGCACCAAGGTGTCTCCAGGATGCTTTGGGTTTCCTACTGGGGACAACCAGTTAGTATCAGAGAGCAGGTAGGCAGGCTGGTCCTGCCCTTTGCCGCAGCCAAATGGCCTTAGGAGCTGCCCACTCCTGCTCTGTCATCCACCTCCTACAGGAACCTCAGATCTCACTGAACTCATACACCTGCAGCCAGTACTTCAGATCAGACAAGAAGTCCTCATCGGTCCATTTTCCTTAAACATTTTATCCAAGTATAAGTGGAAGTGACTTTCTCTCACTGAATCTTGTCCACTTTGGCATCCATGGGAGGAACTACTACCTTCCACGTGCAGAGCCCTACAGGTGAAAATCCGGATGTTATATGCACCTGCCTTGCAGCACAAGTCTTGGAAGGATCAACTTGGACTAAAACATTCCTGGACAAAGTGGTTTTTAATCTGTTATTCAAATCCTCTGAACTCACAAGCAATCTGCCTCAGAGGAATTACCTTCTCCACCAGAGGTGTTTTTGTAATCAATGTTTGCCCACAATGGTCAGGGAAAACATTTCCTCACTCCTTGTGGACACTTCTTAGGTTATTTGAAGATAGTTTTAATCTTAGTCTTTTTTTCTCTGAATTATATTAATTAATATCCTTTGATCTCTGAATCCTCTTACCCCTTCTTTCTTCAGCTGGAGTTCCTTGAACCAAGCCCTAAGGCCTTGCTAAGTGAGTGCTGGGAGATTACCCTGGGTATTTGCAGACAGCACTGAATACAAGATCAGATACTTGCAGGAATCATAACAACGTAACATAACGTAATGTAATGTAACGTAACATAACATAGCATAACATAACATAACATGATATTGTTCACTTATGGGCTGCCTGACACATGATGTGCTCCAGATCCTTTCCAGTAGATCAGCTGTGTGCCACAATGTTCCCTATTTTGACCTTTCAGCTTTTTTCTATAGTCATTCCTAGCTGTTCATGCTAAATTGCTTTTCCCAGATTGTATTTCCAGTTTGTCAAGATCACTTGAATTCTAATCCTGCTGTTGATGTTTGTGCAGCCCCTCCCAGGTTGCTGCAATCTCCTAAGGCCTGTCTTGTTCCTGTATGCTTGAGCTCTTCCTAGTAAGCTTTATTCGACGTTCACTTCAGACAGGGCAGGGAGCACTTTATGTACTAGTGCAGAGAACATCAAGGGCTCGTTGGCATAGTCTGAGATGTGCAGGGCTGGTTCACTAACAAATGAGCATGGCTTTAGTCTCACTGGGGAGTGTTTCTCTTTTGTTCATTTTTTCTTGCTTGGGGTTTTGTTTGTTTTCAATTCAAGTTACACTTGTGAGGCAATGTTGTGTAAATGTGGAAGAGTTTATGAAGTTTGTGAGGTGGGACAGTGAGTCAATGTAGATGTTTTTATTTGTGGGTGGATTCCATAGGAGCTTTGTGATTAAGGAAAGGAAGTTCGGCAGTATTTCTCAGACCAGGCATTTTGCCTATTGATCCAAGGCCTTAAGCGTGCAGTACAGATATACTTTTGGAGAAAGGAGACCTAACCTGATGCTGAAGGAAACACAGATTTAATGGTTCTTCTCTTCAGTGAGACTGTTTTTTCTAGATATTTCAAAATCTGTCTCTGATCTTGTGTCTACTCTGTTGATGTGTGATGTCTCTGTCTCAGAGCGTGACTCAGATGTCTGTTGGGACTCTTGTGCCCTTCAGGCTCCATAAATTTGGCTCAGCTCTGGCTGCCTTTCTTTTCATTCTGCTGAGGCTGTTCCAAACACAACTGCTGGGATGCGTCCCCTGGAGTGCTGGAGTGAGGAGTTGTGCTTTCCCTGCTTTCTTCTTCTTTGGGAGCGTTTAGCTTCCCTGCTGGATGGTGAAATGTGTGGGCTCCTCAAAAAAAGAAATCAGAAAGGAAAGAGCTAATGGCAGCTTGGGAAATGTGTAGAGTCTACCAGCACATACAGCAGCTGCACTGCCACACGTCTGAGAGGAAAGGTTATAACTTAATGTTATCTTTCAAAGAACCTCTTCCTTTTGTCCCCTTGTCTTTTAGGTCTGAGGGGTGGCAATTCAGGTGGAAGAGGCTTTGCATAGGGCGCTGGAGGGATGAGATAGCAGAGGAGGTTTCACTTAATTCCTGTGGCAAGAAGTGAAGCTGTCAGCTGTCTGCTGCCCTTGATGGCACCCAGAAAAGATCTGGAAGAGGGTAACAGAAAAACTGGGAAAGAGAATCAGGAGACTAGGGAAGGGAACATAATAAGGCAGAGAATAAGCAGCAGGGCAGAATAAACACTGCAGGTAAACCAAACGTGAAGTGAAAGGGCAAAGGCAGAATGAAGTAGGAAGGGAACAGAAATGTGGAGTTGTGATAAACTCAGAAAATCTGTTGGCAACGGCATGCAATAAAATATACATCATTGGCTCAGGTGTTTCAAAATCTTTGTTTACTTCTGAGTTTGGCACTAACAATTGCCCCTGTCCTAGTAGAAATATCCCACTGGAATGTGCAGGGAGGTGGATAAGGCAGTTTCCCCTTTGCTCCCTAGAGCTTCACTGGGGCTTGGCCAGCTCTGGGACTACCCTATGGGAGAATTCTCTTTCATATAACCTTCTGCCCACAGCCCCTTCCTTATCTTCTAAGATAATGCATGGCTGCATCATCACAACTTCAGTACTCACCATGTTGCCCAGAAAAATGCATCAGTTTCTCTTTCTGTTTTGAGCTGTGACTGTGTTTTGAGCACTGCTACATCATCACAACTTCAGTACTCACCATGTTGCCCAGAAAAATGCATCAGTTTCTCTTTCTGTTTTGAGCTGTGACTGTGTTTTGAGCACTGCTACATCATCACAACTTCAGTACTCACCATGTTGCCCAGAAAAATGCATCAGTTTCTCTTTCTGTTTTGAGCTGTGACTGGATTTTGAACTTCTCCTTCCTATCACCTGCTTTGGCTCCCTGAATTACTCTTCAAAGACTCTGGGGCAACAGCTTTCTCTCTTTGCCCTGTCTATTATGTGAACCTGGGTGGCATTCAGACCACATGCATGCAGCCATGTGAACACTGCATTTGCAGCAGCAAACTGCTTGCAAGGAAACCTTGCATTTTCCAGAGACTGCAGTCCACCACAACTAGGCTTGATGATCATCTAGTGCTTTACAGAATAGTTGACATCTAAAGCAGTGACTAATAAATCCAAATGGTGCAATGAGAGAAATGTTGGGACCCAAGGTACATGAGAAAGAAGTAGGCACTGCGCTGCTCTATGAAAACACCCCTTTGCCTGAAAAAGGATCTTCTCTAGGTGAATTCCCTGAGTACCTTTGTGTGGATTTAGGTCCATTTTCTTTGTTTTCCTAAACACTGCTGTATTTGCTGCCCTGCTTGCTGTATGCATTGTCCCACTGTTATTGAGTCAGGTCATTGGGATACTCCAGATCCTCAGGATGCAGCTGTAGATGAAGAGAGCAGCTAAGGCATTATTCTTAGGGGACTAGATGTCTTTATTATCCATTAACTTTATGACCTCGGGTGGCTTTAGGGTATTCTCTGACGTCATTATCCCACTGGCTTCAAAGGTACTGTATATCAAGTGTTGAAACTTCCCAGCCTGATAAAATCCCTTGATAAGACTCGTGTTTCAAAGCATGAAATGTAACTGATGCAGTTGTACAAGAGTGGAGTGCTGCTGAAACAGAGCTGCCTTGCTTACAGATCTGCTGATGGGTAGGGGCTTTGTGATCCCCCAAAATATCCTGGTCAGGATCCTGGGATGTGAGATCCCTTCTACTCCCAGGCAAATCAATGCAGATGAACAACTGCCCAAGCTAATATGCTGAGCTTGTGAGAGGTGCTGCAGAAAGGGAGAGGCTTAGTGTGTTCTAAATTGTGAAGTGCCCTGAAAAGTTTGGTGTAGCTCCAACTTCCCATGCCTTATCCTAGTAAAATGGAAACATTTTTATTATTGGGCAAACATATCTTCTGGAAAGCTTGCCCCTTGCTATTTTAAAGCAGAAGTGGCCAAGTTCTGACATGCACCTTCTGTTGTTTGTCTCAGCCTCTGCTCCACGTGATGTTATGTATGTGTTTAGCTTGTGTTACTGGTCTGTTGGAGAAGGCAAGTGAAAGAAGCATAACCTGCACACTAAACGGTCCACAACACTTATGTTCACTGAGGAAGAATCCCTATTCATGATCAGTTGCCTTGTGCTTTGTTTGAAATACAGTACATAGCCAACCCCTGGGTGTTTCCCTGTAAGCAGATGAGAAATGAACAGACCAAAAAATCATAAAAAGCTGCCCACAGGCATTAGTCCAAAGTCTCTGCCTTACATTGTCTTTAATTTGAAAGGTCATATATATTTTGGGTTTTGTTAACCAAACTAGTGAGTCTTTTCCTTTTCTGTCCTCTTTCTTGTAAGCAAGAAGGCTGAGACAGATCAAACCCACACAAACACACCCCCATGCTGGGTCTTGTCTTCTCTTGTCATAGGTCCCATCTTTATCTCTGGCCTGTTCTAGTACTGTATGGCTAAGAAATGATAATTCCTCTTTTTTGTGTATTTGGGAAAGGAGCTTTGAGTCCAAAGTACCTGAAATACAAGGACTGTGTTTTCTTATGTTTGCTGCAGGTGGAGCAAGTTTCTTTGCTGCTGGCCTTACTTGGAGAAGACCAAAAGGCTTTGCGAGCACAAGCACTCAGCAATATGGAGAGCGGGCCTCCAGCAGAACCCAAATGCTATTTAGCAACACATTTTTAAGATGCCAGGCACCACAAAGAGGCAAGCTGAGACAAGAGGGTGGGCACTTAATCCAGTTACCTGCATTAATAACTATCTATCAGCCCAGCAATTTTACCCATCTCTCCCTCTGCACACTACTGTCACTCAAAAAAATACGTTTGTGACCCTGAGATTAGCTCACTTGGTTAGAGTACAGTGCTAATTAGGCCAAGGTTTTGGGTCTGATCCCTGCATGGGCCATTCACTGAAGAGTTGGACTTGATTCTTGTAGGTCCCTTCCAGCTCAGACTATTCTGTGATTCTGATTCTGTGATTGGTGACAGTGAGCAAAAACCATTGGGAAATCATTCAGGAAAGGAAGATAAAAGTTCAGTAGCTGGCATCTTTATAGCATTTTTCCAGTCTAAATTTGCAGACAATATAACCTAAGCCTCAGGCTGTTTTCGTGAAGTAAAAAGGTGCAATTATGCCTGTTTTATAGATAAGGAAACTGGTAACACTGATTTGTCCTCAGGGAACAGGAGGCAGAACTAGGAGGACAACCTCCTCAGCCTGCCTTGTGGCTCTGTCTTTAAGCTACCGTGTTCTTACAGCAATATTTCTGTGAGGCTAATGGTTTTTCACTGCCAACAGGTATACAAATACACTATCAACATCATGTACTTGAAATCCTCTGGCTCAGTTTGTATTCTCAGGCCAAGTTAATGCCTGGGAGATCAGATCTCCAGCTGAATCTAAATGTTAAGCTATTTTAACAGCATAGACGCACAGCATTATGCACCAGTCAGTAATGAATGAGAGGTAGCAAAAAAAAAAAAAAAAAAAGGTGGTATGTTTTGAGGCAATACCATGAAGGTTTATGTACAGACTTTGATGCAGCTTCCTGGTAAGTTACATATGGGCTTCCAGCCGTCATGTGAAATTTCTGTTGTTGCAATAGTCTTAGGGTAAAGACACCCATTCTTTAGAAACAGAAAGAGGCTAAGCAGGATGACTAATGTGCCTCTGCAGAAACTTTCCAAGAAATCTGTGAGATGGATGCTCATATGACTCCTGATCTAATGCCATGGAGAAGACAAGAGTGATAACTGAGCCTGTGGACCTCATATGATATTCAGAGGCTGGCATTGTTAGTACTGGTGTCTGAGTATTCTTTGCTAAGGCTGGGGGTGCTCCTGAAAAAACTATGGAAACTTCTGGCTTTCACCTCAACTTTTTTCCAGTTTGAGCCAATGGAAGAAGTCAAGTTAATGTTGAAGGCATAGGACCAAACACTTGCCGCTGAATTGGGTGTGTATTTGCACTAGGACAGCACACACTGCTTGCAGAGGTTTTTGGCAGAGATCCCTGAATTCGTATTGATCAAGATAGGATGGGTATCAGAGGCTCTCTGCCCCCAAACAACATGGTGTTCTTTTCTGGCATTAAACTCACTTTGTAGATGAATTTTTAAGGGAGCTTCTTTGGTTTTGTTTGAAGCCTTTAATTAATTCACTGTAGTTTCACTTGTTTTCCACTCCTGCAAGATAAAAAGTTTTAAATTCCTTTGTATATATCCCTTCTTAACATAAGCTCATAATAATGCTGGTATTTAGAAAAAGTTCTCTTTTCTGAACTTGTTAGTGCCAGGTTTGTCAGTTAAGTAACTTTCCCATGTGATTTTAGCAACTGATATCAAAGTCCCAAGTAATAACTCCTGAACTGCCCCCGTCGAAAAGGTTGAGGCTTGCACATTAACATCATCATGACAAATAAAGAGTACATTATTGCTTGGTGGTGGAGAGAAGGAGACCAGGAAAGTGAGTGCCTCCCTCTGCTCCAAGCCTGCTGCCAAGTCACTGACTACATCTTCTGTTCATTAAAGTGCTGAAAATGTGCGAGAGGTTGGAAAGCAGCTCAAAGTGCAATCAGAAAGTCAATAACAGTCCTGACATCCCCTCCTTCCCTCACAGCCAGCAGTCCTTCTGAAGTGCTAGTGATGCAGGCTGGCATAAAAACCTTCCCCAGAGCTCGCCACGGTGGTGCACTGTCAAATTTCCTCTTTCTTACTGTAAAGATCAGGATCTAATTGTGGCCTTCTAGTATCTGCAGGGAGTTTACAAGAAGGACGCAGAGGGACTTTTTACAAGAACATGTAGTGACAGGAAAAAGGGGAATGGCTTCAAACTAAAAGAGAGTAAGTTTAGATTAGATATTAGGAGAAAGTTTTTTGCTGTGAGGGTGGTGAGGCACTGGAACAGGTTGCCCAGCAAGGTTGTGGATGCCCCATCCCTGGAGGTGTTCAAAGCCAGGCTGGATGGAGCTCTGAGCAACCTGCTCTAGTGGAAGGTGTCCTTACCCATGGAAGGGAGGTTGGAACTAGATGATCATAGGGTCCCTTTCGACCCAAACCATTCTACGCTTCTGTGATTTTGCAGTAAGATTTATGTAACACTCTAAATTTTTAATATATAAATATTTTCAGAGGGGTGTTTGCGTAGGGTGGGTGCTAGCATTGCTACTTCCACATTTGCCCTTGATTTACTCTTGAACAAAGGCTTGTGGCTCTCTGAGGAGTGTCTGGATCCTTGCAATGGCTTCATGGCAGTGGACATGCCAGTTGTGCTAATGAGAAGATTAGGTATAGGGAGATTGAGTGACTTGCCACAAGCCAGAAAATCTGTCACTTCTTAAATTAATGTAATAATTTGCAGTCATCTTGGAAATGTATTATTTTCCTTTCTCTTGAGAATGAGTGTAGAAACATTACAACCTTATATCAGCTTTCCAGAGGTGAAATCACTGATCATTACACCTGGTTAAAGCTGATGCTGAGAGTGGTTTCCTTACTGCTTCTGTTTGTTTCTCTGTGAAATTTCTGCTGCAAATGCTTAAGTCCTTGTAATTATTGGTTTTTCTTTAGTACCTGAGAGAAAGTACAATGGGCTGCTTTGATTTGAAAATCCGTAACACAGCTGGAGCCGGGAGGCTCCTCCCCCGCTTCCACCCCCTACCACACAAGCCAAGTGCCAGGCTCTGCCAGCTCAGCATTGCTGGTGTCACTCTTTCGTGTTCTGCAATGTGCAAACAGCCTGGTGACATAGTGGGGTAATGCTGTTTGAACCGTCTCTTCAGCCAAGGATTTTTCCAAAATAAATTGGACAGAAATTAATGGTTATGCATGTGAGTGTGACATAGCCTAGTGCTAGTGGGATGAAAAATGCAGCATGTTATGGCAGGAAATGAGGAAGGATTGTTGTCTCAGCAAATCTGGAAGGACGAGCCAGCAGGTGGTTGCAGAGTCAAAAGAGGACCGGCTTCTGTTTTGCTTTGCAGGACAGATGGAGTTGGTAATATCCTCGGAATGAGCTGTCGAAGAAAAGGGATAAAGGGACATCCCTGCTGTTTTGTCTCATCTAAATGATGCTATTTAACACTGGTTACCTACCTAAGGTGTCCCTCTCCACCTTTCCTTTTGCTCCATTGCTTGTACCGGTCCTCTGGACCCACTGCCACTTTCCTATGGAGCAGTTCTCTCTGCCTGGGTGGGCAGACAGCTGCCTGCCTCCTCCGGTGAAGCAAAAGGAGTGTTTCATCCATCACACACTATGCAAAATTAAGACCTTCCTAAATTTTTGTCACTCAGTGTCACGATTTCCTGCAGATTGCTTCATATAGTCAGATCTGTCTTTTTCTCTGACAGCACCTTCCATGCTCTGCTTTCTCAAAATCACCTGTGGAGTTCACCCATTCTGAACAAATCACTCTTAAACAGTTTGCTACTGGAGAAAAGGACTTGTGAGTTATTTCTTGTGGAATGCTATCCCTGTGGAGGCTCAAAGATTGCATTTTCTCTGTTGTTTCCTAGGGCATGCTTTGAGAAGACCACCTGGGTTGAGACCAGGCACTTTCTCTCACCTGTGCATAGACGGAGTTTATTTGCAAGCTGGACTAGCAGTGATCTCTGGATCTGCAGTCCTTGGACATTGTGTGAAAGGGTGACAGGAATGACTCACATTTCATCAAAATCTTCCTTATAACTCAAGATTTATTTGGGAGGGATTTTTTTACTGTCTCTATTGACCCGTAGCATTGTAGGGATGGATTCTGGTAAGTTAATGGTATATCTCTGAAACCTAGGGAAGAGGGGATGAAGGACAAAGCTCCTTCAGCAAAGTGTGAAGAAAAATGAGACCTCAATGACTTCATGTCTCTGGGAGGACTCCTGGTAAGGGAGGCTGAATTGCTGCCTTGAGGGTCACTCTCTTCAGCATGGAGTTGGTCTGTGCTGTCTGGAGTGTGCCAGCAAGTAACAGTAAACACAGTAACACAGGCTTCATTTCTCACATGTGGTTTTCTTCATGCAGAATAACACTTTCCTCAGTACGTGTCCTTGTGTGAACACTTGAACTTGCATGGGGCTTGTCTTCCAGAAGGCTCTTGCCTTGCTGCCATCACATGATGGCTGGGCTGAGTGTGGCAGTGGATCCTATTTTCCCCTAAGTCCTGACCAGACATCAGGAGCAAAGTACTAGAGACCACCACAGTGGCAACTGTGTTGCTTGGGGCCCATGTTACTCTGCTAAGCCCCCTTTGGGACAGAAGTCCCTAAAGCAGTGGTGTGTATTGGTTTTTTTGGGGTTTTTTTTACAATCTCAGATTTCATGAGAAAGATTCCCTTTTAGCTGTTCAGCTCAGCTAAAAAAGGTAGGAATTTTGTTTATCTTGTGATATTTCATAGGAAATACTTACTAGCCCTGATGCTTTTGTCAGTCAGTGTGACATGACAGCCAGCCTCTGTTTTCTTGCTGGTATGGCATCAGCCACTGAAACATGCGGAAAAATTCCCCTCCACATGACACCCTCATCCATGGTGTGACTTTCATTCTGAGAATATAGTGAATCTTGTCACTTTGCCTGGAAGCAGTTCCCAGAAGAACAATACTGAACAGTGGTGTCCCAACAGTGACTCCAAAGGTGGCTATGGTTGCAGCAGCTTGGGCTGAAGCAGGTCAGCAGGTTGCCTGATCCCTGCAGGAACAGGAGGCTTTAGCTTTCCAGGCTGCCCTTCTACAGAGGACTGCGTCCTTACCCCTGTGTGTCTCCTACACAGCAGGTCCCACTCCTGGCTCCACTGCTGGAGGGGTCCTGCAAGGACAGAAGCAGAAATGGATGATGGGAGAAGAGGAAACAGCACCTTTCTCCACATTTGGCATGTGCAGACTGTTGATGAACCATTAATAACTTCCTTGCAGACACCAGGTGTAACAAGGAAGAGCTACTGAATAACCCAGTGTGTTTTAGCTGCTACATTGCTATCTCTCTAGATAATATTTTACTTCTGGTTTCAATTATTTGCTGCCCTTGCAGGATGTTACAGTGGAATAATCTGTTCTCTCCAGCGCAGAAAACATTCAGGGAACGAAGCATAGGAAATTAGTGGGAAGCAATTTAACAAAAATCTTTTCATTTTCAGTTCCCGGAAACTCTGAGCCCTCACACCAACCTGTGCTATATGTCACTGGCACATCAGACCCAAAACTGGAACTTCAGTGAGAAATAAATTCTTGTGAAGTGTTCAGGAAACAGCACTGGGTACTGAAGTCCTCAGCTCCCCTGAAAAGCTGATACCGGAGGGGCAGCAGCCATGAAATTTTCTCTTCCCTTTGCTGCCAATGGGCCTTGGCTCTGACCCAGGGAAACCTCTTCAAGAGGAGTACAATTCAGGTCATGGCTTGGCAAGCCCTTCACTGCATCAGGACTTCGGTTTCCAGGTTCACTCTGGGCAAAGATTAACCTCTCATGCATAGATGTGGCACTCTCTGGTAACAGGAGTGTTGTGCAAAAATAGGCAATATAGCATTTTCTTGAGCTCTCGGTTCCCCTTGACCAGTAGGTCTTTCTCTGCCCTTTCCTCTTTCCCCTGATGAGTTCACCTCCCTGCACTGGGAGTAAATTGGGAAGGAAAAAATAGGTTCTGGACTAGTCTCCTGGCAAAATCCATCTCCCATCTCCCCAGCAATGCTGTCCCTATTGCAGGCAGTGGCATCCACCTTACTATGTGAGTAGGCCCTGTGGGCATCATCCACAATATTCAAACTGCCCCATATAGTGAGAGATAGCAGAGGGTGCTGACAACCAGGGTGCAGGAGATGGCAGACCAGCCAGGCAGAACATGTACAGGGGTTACAGACCACGATTTCGCAGGGGTCCTCCTTGTCAAAGACAACCTAGAGAGAATGAAGAAGGTAGAGAGAACCAAGGGGATGAGACTTGAAGTCAGCAACCACCTCAACGTCGGTACCGCCGTAACTTCAACTACCGACGCAGACACCCGGAGAACCCTAAACCACAAGACAGCAAAGAAATGAAGACAGCCAAACAACCAGCTGAGAATGCATCTGTTCCCGAGGCCGAGCACAACAGTGGCCACGGAATTTGGAATCCGCTAAGGAGTGCAACACCTCACCTGCCAAATCAACCAGCCCTGGAAATGGATGGCGCTGGCGTGTCGGGCCCACACCCGGCCGTCGCCGGCAGCGCAAAGGCCGCGGGGACCGGGCCGCGACGAGTAGGAGGGCTGCTGCAGTGCGCCTCCAAGTCTGGGGCTCGGGCCCGGGCGGAGCTGCCGCAGGTGCAGATCTTGGTGGTAGTAGCAAATATTGAAAGGAGAGGTTTGAAAGCTGAAGTGGATCAGGGTTCCACGTGAACAGGAGTTGAACGTGGGTGAGGCGGCCCGGCTGTCCCAGTCCCTGCCTCTCGGAGCCCCCTTGATGCTCTTAGCTGAGTGTCCCACCGGGCCCGAAGCGTTTACTTTGAGAAAATTGGTGTTCAAAGCAGGCCGGCCGCCGGCATACTGCAGCCAGGAATAACGGAATAGGACTCCAGTTCCATTTTGTTGGTTTTCGGAAATGGGCCCATGATTAAGAGGAATGGCTGGGGGCATTTGTAGTGTGCCGCTAGAGGCATCACCCCGTCAGGGCAAAACACTGGAGTGTGATAAGCAGCAACTGTGATTCCTGCTCTGCCACTGAAGTCAGCAAGGAGCTGACTTTGGAAAGGGGATTGGAAAAGTGAGCAGAAAGTGAAGAAGCAGGGCTGCTCCAGGGGTTGGGAAAACTATGCTGTTGTCTGAAATAGAAGCAAATACTCTGGATGTGGTTGAATTAATTTCTGGGCTTCACCACAGGTATACATAATGAGGAAATAACAATTCATGAGGATCTGTGTAGAGGTTTGGGGTCAGTTTCGTGGGTTAGGAAAGTCAACTAAAATTGCTTGGGAAAGGCACAAGGAATTTTCATTGATGGAAAGGGTGTCATGACATTCTGTGTGGTGCAGGGCAAGAGTGTCCTCTGGCAAACAAGTGTGCAAAGCTGTCTTCTGGTACAGCGGGGAATGGCCCCTTCACAGCCAGTGTTACCCTGCCAGTCACCACCCCTCGTGACTTTCCAAGCAGAAGGGCACTGGGAGCAACAGCTTTGGCACAGCATTTCAGGGCTTCATGGGATTACTTATTCACTGTGTTACTGGATCAGTTCCAGGCTACCCGGCTCTGCCTCCAGTGTACAGATTCAGCAAGTATCCACAGGGCTCACAATCCCCAGAGGCAAGAGAAGACTGTAGAAAGGTTATTCATATTGCAAATCACACTGTCTCCAAAGGACCTGCGGGGCTCTGGGAAGACAGAACTCCTTCCTTCTACCTCCCTAACACTACTTCAGGGTGATTAAGGCAGCAGACGCACTCTGGATGGATTTCGTTGCTGGGGCCATTGGAGGTAAATACATAAATTAGTGCTTGTTGATGAGAGCAGATTGCTGTGTTTCCCTCTTGTTCAGCTAAAGGGCGAAGTCTCAATAGCAGAGCTGAGAGTGTTTCAATGGGGGCTGCTCGCTAACAGTGTGTTCTTCCTTATTAAATGGAAAATGTCATTGGAGCAGGTTCACAGAACCGCTGGAGAGGCAGTCCTGCAGCTTGGTCATCTGAGGTCACTGCTTGCAATCTCCTCTGGTCTGATTGCAGTGGGACATGGTAGAACTCTAATAGGAAGAGACATACAGTAATACGTTGTGTGCAGATACAAACCGGCTCATACTGCAAACCCTCACGTGCCTGGAGTCTGGGGGTCCCAGCAACCTGCTGGAATCGTGGCTCTGGGGGGCTGAGGATGTGATTTGTGAGACAGGAGGGGTGGAAGCATGGTGTTGTTGCAGTGAAGAATGTCTGAATGAATGACCTTTGCATTATTTGAGGTTAAGATATATTTGCAGTTGTGAGGGTGAGCTCAGCGCAGGCGTGCTACGTAGCAGGCTCTGATCTGGGAGAAAGTAGGTTAGCTGTATATAAAAAAAGTAACAGGAGAGAAGTGTGATTAAATTCTAGATGTTTTCAGAGCATGTACTGCTCAAACCCAGCTTTGTATTAAACAACAAAATATACGCATCAGTCTAATTTCTTTGCTGAAATCTTGTCAGATTTAGTGGATTATCCAAGTTAATATATATCAATAAATAGCAAGAGAAAAGCCTTGAGGTCGCCACTGATGGAAAGGCTGGGTAAACCTGCCAGGTGGCTGATATATCCAGCCCAAGCCTGCACATCAGATCTCATTTTCAGATTTGCTGAAATTTGGCATTTTCTCTCACCAGGAGCACGACTGCAGATGTGCTTGTCCTGGGGAGGGCCATGATGAATTTTACCCTGCACCCTTTAATTGCTCATCATGCAAAATGTGCAAGTGGGGTGACGTTTGGCATCTCAGCAGCACCCAGCTGGACCAGGAGCTGCCTGTTTCTTGCAGTGTTGGTCTTCCTAGGGTGTTGAGAGACCCTGCTTGGAAAAGACCCTTCATGGGAGAGGAGGGTATATCCAACTCTCCATGACAGCTCATTTTTCTCCTCCTCTTTCCCTCAAGTAGAGAAGGGACCCCTGTGCTGGGGCTGGCAATGGGCTGCCCATGCCATTGGATTCACCAAACCTCCTCTAAGACTTCATGTTAATGGTGGGGCAGAGACAATTGCATTTGTTGCTTGGACTCCTTTGCTTTTTTGGCATAGTTTGAGATAGGCCACTTAAGGACAAACTTCTTCTGCAAGGGAAAATGAAGAGCTGAAAACACAGTTTCAACATGACTGTTCCCCTCAGCATTCTGCCCTGGCTCCCATGAAAAGCCATGGTTTGTGTTGTGAACCCCTGTCCAGGCACCAGCATTGTGAGCTGCCACGAAGCAAGGATCTCCCATGGGTGCTCTGGATACAGGCTCGGCTTGGATCCAGCTCAGACCATAAAAGTCTTTGCTTGTTTTAAGGCACTTTATCGACCTCACAGTGACAGAATGCAAGATTTTCCATCCTGTAATCTATGCCCATCTCAGAGCTTTATCTAGAAGGGACAATGCAACTTCTCACTGGCTGACAGAGGTGTGTTCTGTCAGGCTGTTCCCTGCTGGAGGCTTGCACATAGACATGTGCAAGGTACCTGGGTAGGGCTTCAGGGCCATCATCCCTACATCACATGGGACAGCTTCCAGGATGGGACACCTTTTCTGCAAGAATTAGAGATTTTTGGTGCCAAGCTTATTTCTTGACTTCTGTTTATTGGAGCTGAAGCAGTGTTCATGTTCCTAAGGACACTACAAACCCAGATGAAGAGCATCAAGTAACTCAAGAGGCAACATAAAAAACAACAGGATTTCTGTTTAGTAAATTACATTCTTGTAACCTTGATCTGTTTTCAGAGTGTTTTGGAGAAAGCATGACTTAAGCACCTCTGAAAAACAGCAGAGGTGCTGCCCATCTGAATTCCATGTAATGATCCATCCTCAGGCTGCCTCAGGCAGCTGCAGAGATCACGCATCTCCTCTATGGGCTATGGCTTCTGTGGCCATGGGGTAAGCTCATCATCTTCAGCCCAGGAAACAGTGATCTGCTGTGACTTCAGATGGAAAAAACATGAGAGAAACATACTGAATGACTGTGGAGACTTTCAATAACCACAAAATGTGGCTGGATGATTTGGGAAGTAGCTTCTCTGTAAGGATGCCTTTCCTGGCCAGTAAATCTGAGCAGGAGGTTGGACTAGAGACCTCCTGAGGTCCCTTCCAACTTGAATTTTCCTAAGATCCCATGTATGCCTTCTAGTCCTGCTACAGCAGCAGCCTGGACCATGGCAGGGGGTGGGGATTGACAATTAGGGCTATTGATGACTGGAGGATGATTTGACTCTTGCATCAGCCATAAAGATTTGGGAAGGGGAGGCTGAGGTTCACCCAGCAGTAGAGCAGCAGGGTCTACAGCATGCCTGGGCTTTTCCACAACTGTGAGGCCACAGACAGTCCAGGGGTAGATAAAATAGTCCCTCTACAGAAGGAACATGCTGTCAACTTGTTCTCACAGATAAAGCAGCTCCTGCTGACCACTGCCAGGGTCATGTTACTGAATAAAGCTCAGCTTGTTTAGGGGATGGCACACTGCACAAAACAAAGGTCTTCAGAAGTTGTTGTCTATTCACCCAGTGTACAGACAGTGACCCCTGCTTCTCCCTGGATCTCTCAGCCAAGGGTTTGCCAACAGCTCAGAGCTGTTGCAGCCTGGTGGGCTCCATATAGCTTGTTCTCTGGTGATTGTCACCCCACCAGCATCCCTCCTTATTTAAATTGCCTGGTCAGAGAGCCCTGACTTGTGAAGAGACTCTGAGTAATCCATTTTGTACCTGCAATCCTCTGTGTGTGTGTGTGTGTAGGAGGCAATGCCACAACCTCTGCACAATATCTGGGAACATCTCAGATAAAGTAGGCATAAAGAACGGCTCACTGATATCAAAAAAGGTCATTCAGCTGTTTTGGCTATTTATTTTTGTCACAACTGATGCAGTGTTACTCAGCAGGACTCCCACACCCTCTCCTGTATGCATGCTATACATTGATGGTCTTCTTAGATTCTGCTGTGCAAACAGGGCATTTGTGGGTCATGCTATCTTAGTCCCAGGCTATTTATATTGTATGACAGCGTACCCTTCTTCCTCAGCCTTTGATGGACTTGGCTGAGCCCCTCAGCTCTGACAACTGCTCTGAGTGCTTTGGCTCTTAAGCAGTGCACTTCATGGTAGGCTGTGTTTATTTGGAGGTTCGGGGGATTCACATCTCTGGTGGGAGCAGTGATAAATTTACCTTTATGGCCCCCTCCCAAGTGGAGATGCTTGGTCCTTGCTGGAATCAAGTTGTTTGGGAGCCCTTAGGACTGAAAAACCGTGGGAAACAGTCTGTTTTGGGGCAATCTGCTGTGCTGTTGTCTTTGCATCTAAATGTGTGAACAGGGCGATTTCTCCAGAAGGGAGGTCAGTTCTTGTCAAACACTGACCCAAATAAGCCTTGGTATGTGATCTGCATGAGCTCCTACCTTCCTGAGCTGGTGGAGCAAGCCAGGACTTAGCTGTGCATGCTGCCCCCGCTGTGTCGCTGGCATCCTGTCAGCCTATGGCCACTGCCTCTAAGGTTCAGGAATTCTGAAACTGATGTGATGCCAAATCCTCACAGGTGGGATGGGGTTCCTGGGACAGGAGACTGCAGCTCTGAGGTCAGCATTGTCATGCTGGCATTGACTTACATGTTGCTCTCCTCTGTCTGGCAGTGTCTCCATGTTTATTCTGGCCAGTGGCCAGGACAGTGCAGGTGTCCCCAGGTGACTTTTTGCATCGTCATGCTCTGCTAGGACCAAAGGCTTCTTCAAGTCACAATATTTCCTGAATTCCCCCTTGCCCTCTCTCTTCCTTCCTTCCATCTTGGCCCATTTTTCACCTTCATTTCTGTTTAGCTGATGTCAGATTTGATAGAAATTTTTGAAGAAAAAAACTAAT
Source organism: Oxyruncus cristatus (assembly GCA_013399855.1). Classification (NCBI taxonomy): domain Eukaryota; kingdom Metazoa; phylum Chordata; class Aves; order Passeriformes; family Cotingidae; genus Oxyruncus; species Oxyruncus cristatus. The sequence continues at coordinate 316,956 of VXAY01004929.1, read as the reverse complement.
TTTTCTGCTAGCAAGATGCTGTTGTTTTCTTCTGAGTAACAGACTTTGGGATTGTCTCCTGGTGAATCACAGCAGCAGCTGCTGCTCTTCTGCAGAACACAGGAGAGCTTTCCAGAGCTCCCAAGCAGCCATGTAATCACAGGTGAACATGCCCACAGCAACTAATACATATTTAAGTAGCTTGGTTTTAAAGTCTTTTTTTTAAAAGAAGGACTCAGTAAGAGGCAGTTTCCAGCCTGTGAGCCACCAGATGTGCCCTGTACCTCTGACTGCCTGGCTCCCTGAAGGGCTCATCCAGCACTTGTATGAACTCAGTCTCTGTCTAAATACCTCACATGGATACAGCTCCATGGTCTTCCGGCCTGATTTCCTCTCAGGTGACTTGGCAGTAGATGTACTGGGAGGAAGTTACCTGGTCAGCACCTTTATCACTTGCTGTATGTGCCACCATTTACATCAGAGCTGGGAAATGCAGTGAGGTGAGGATAGGCATGGGGCGGATCTATTTGTTACTGCAACCAACAGAAATTCTTTTTGGGGCTCTTCAGCCACCCTTACGTGACATTAAGGCAGTAACTGTCTCATAGAATTATTACATTTCCAACTCGTGCTATTTTAAGGTTTTTGAGTGAGTCTGGGTGTTGAGAGAGGATTGGGAGCTCCCCCCACACTCTGGATGTGCCGTCACAGCAGCAGGCAGGGAGTCACAGTCATCTGCTGTGTGTGGAGGGCTGTGGAGCCCTGGCTTTGAGCACACCCAGCACCAATCCCTCACTTCCCCCAAATCCTGCTGTGCCCCAAGGGACAGCAGGAGGGTGGTCTCACTGCAGAGCAGTGCTGCTGGTTGTGCCATGCCCCAGCATCACATCAGCCTGCCAGGACTATAAGATTCCTGTGCTTTCGCTCCTTACCCTGATTTTGCAGCAGCGCTTGGTGCAGGTAGGAAATACACTTCAGAGGCTTAGTCCAGAATGGCATTGTGGACCTAAATGCCTCAATAATTCCTCACCCACGCAGATAGGCTTTGCAAGCTTTAGCCAGGACATGTTAGTCCCTGGAGGCAGCAGGAGCACCTCTCCTGTTTTTAAGACAGATTGCTGAGAACCTCTAATATGTGAGGACCACTCTCATAGATATCCTTGTGAGCACTGTTTTTATGCCTTAATATTTCCAAGTCAAGCATGGCGAATCAAAATTGCTCAGAGACTCACTTATGTGAGTGGGGATGCTTACACCACACGTGAGGGTGCTTTACTGCCTAAGCTGAGAGGGGAAACAAAACCAGTCCAATATCATCCCTTCAATCTTCCTGGAGCAGTGCTCTCAGTGTTTCTCCCTGTCCCATCTTGCACTGTGGTGTTATTCCTCCCTGGTAAGTTTCTCATGATGTTATGACTCCTCCTCTGAGTGTGTCTCGGTAACACAGAGGAATGTGCATGTTTTCTCTGTCATGGCTCAAACGTCATTACTGAGCTCACGAGAGGTTTGGTGCCAAGCATGGCAGGGCCCTGAGGCCGTGTTTTCTGCTATTCCCCAATGCCCTTCTGTGATGTCTGAAAACTTTCTGTCGTGACATGTGTTGTACCCATCTCCAATGCACTCTCTGTTTCAGGTGGCCTAAGCACAGCTGTGGGTTATCCACTGGACACAGTGAAGGTACCTTTTGGAGCTTTATTTCTTTACTATAGAAGAAAAACAAATAGGCCATTTTGCTTTCCCCCTCCTTTCCAGAAAACTAGTCCCATGAGAATGCTTTGCCTTCATTACATCTACATATTTCACCGTATTTGGTTGTTTCGTTTGTCTCCTTCAAAAAAAAAAAAACAAAACTGTTTGGTGATGCACTTTGATGATTAATTTCTGTTCTGCTGCTATGGCATTTGTTGATTTTTTTTTTTTTTTAAATCTGATATCTGAATTTTAAAGTTGCTCCTGTATTCCTAGGTGAGAATTCAGACTGAGAAGCATTACAGAGGATTTTGGCACTGTGTTCAAGAAACATACAGGACAGAAAAAGTAAGTACCTCTCATCAGAATTGCTGATATCCATTGAGATGCCTTGTTTCAGGGAAGCAGAGCTGCCTCTGTCAGTTTGGCAAGGGTGGGCACCAGTTGCACACAACCATTTGTTGGGAGAGGGTGAAATTTAGCTTTGCTGATGAGCTGTAAGATGGAAATGATGCTGCCTGGCAAACGTGCAGGTGAGGCAAACAGGGAGGTGAGGCTGAACCCAGGAGCAGTTTCCCATACGCCAGTGCTTTCAAGCAAACGTTTTTCTGTGCCATTCACTCTTAAAAGTTTTTTCTCCTCTGTTTCCCACTAGGTTTGGGGATTTTACAAAGGTGTGTCTGCATCAGTCCTTGCCGTATCAGCAGTTTCTTCTGTTTCCTTTGGCACATACAAGAACTTCCTCTGTGCAATCTGCAAGCTGCGATATGGGGCTGCAGATGCAAAGCCATCCAAGCTGGATGTTTCCCTTGCCGGAGCTGTTGCTGGTGCTGTCCGGGTAGGTAAACAGCCGTCAGGGAGAGCAAAACAAGAGATCTTGTTCACAAACACAGGAGGCTGGAAAAGCTGGGAATGTTTTTGGTCCGGGAGGCCACAGGGGAACATGCAACAAGTCTGGTGGGTTTGTTTTCGCAGGGGAGGTCACGCTTTGCCCGCGCTGCCTCCTCACTGGTTGATTCGTGGGATGGCCAAGTCCTGCTGGGCAGCTGATGCTGGATTTGGTTTAGAGGACCAAAGTACTTGAGAACATGCTCTTAGAATGACATCGACCTTGGCAGCAAACACAGAATAAGGAAAACAACTTAGGCAGTAAACTCCCAAAGTGGCTCTGATGGTGTGTTTATGTAAGAAAGAGATAACTCCGAGTTAAAGCACAGGTTGGTCCTTTCCCAGCGGCCACACAAGCCCAGCACAGTATTGCTGCAGAAATGGGCAGTGCACAGTGTTGCCCTGCCAGGACTTTAAACTCAACAGGGCACCACTGAGAAGTGATGCTGCCTGGCAAATGTGTATGATCCTGGGACTGGAAGGTGAGGCTTAACCCAGGAGCAGTTTCCCACAGCAGATGGATCTCTGTGAGCATCCAAAGGTGCTGTGAATGTGGTGGAGCTCACCCCATCACCCTGACGGCATGCTGGGCAGAAATGTGTGCTTGGGTCACAATCCTCTTACAGACCAGTCTAGATGGTCAGGCTTCTAGGTGTTTCCTAGCAGTTAGTGACTCAACACAGGCTAATTTTTTTTTAAGTCTTTATGGTCTTGGTTCAAATGCATATACAAACAGGAGCCCTGATGTATGCTTCCCCATAGCAGAGGACATACCATTTTCAGGCCCATCTGGTTTAGCAAGTAGTTACAGGTATTTTATATCCAGTGTTGATTTCTGCCTTGCGTTCCACTCTGCCCAGTGCAGCTCACACACGTGTCCTGCTGCTGCTGGGTGGAATGGCACAGGCAGAAGGGAGGAGGCTGGAACTTGCTAGAACTTGCAGGCAATATTACTGCCTGAAAAGTTGGGAGACAATCAGTTTTCAGGAGGGGGATCAATACAATGTTTAAATGTGAAGGGTTAAAACACTCTCTTATGTTACAGGTTGTGTTGACAAACCCTAGTGAAGTGGCTAAAATTCGGATGCAGACTCAGAGAAACCCACACCCTTCTGTCACATCTCAGACTGTTTCCAAACCAAAGTACCAAGGGTCTCTGCACTGTCTGAAGGTGATCACCAAGGAGGAAGGTTTTGGGGGTCTCTACAAGGGGGTCTCTGCATTACTCTGCAGGGATTGCTCTGCTTCTGCAATATATTTCCTTTCCTATTCTGCTCTGTGTGACTGGCTCACACCAGCTGGGAAAAATAAACCAGGTAGGTATCAGAAAGCATCTGTCATTACCTGCAAAAATGGCTTATTTAATAGCACGCTAAGAGGGAAACGACTCTTGGCAAACATCACCCAGTACCTACAAAACCTCACCCAGATCTGATCCTCAAGCAGGGTTGCTGCGTGTGTGTTTTCTGTTGCTGCAGGGCTGATTTTGGGCCCCAGATGTGGGTGCCAGCAGCCTCCCTGTGAGGGCTTCACTGGCACAACCTTGTCCCTGAGCAGCTATTCCTCCTCCTGCAGGAGGGGTTTTTACAGCATGCTCTGGTGCCTCATATGTGGATATGAAATCCTGTTAATGCAAAAACAGGATATGTAACCAGAAATGAAACATGGACAAGCCTCCTGGGAGCCATCATGGAGCACAGATAAGGGTCAATCCAGAGCCTGAAAAAAAATCCAGTTGCAGAACATCAAGACATTTCAGGCTCTTAGTTGTGATTTGGCTCCAAAAAGCAACTATCCTCTTTGAGAAAAGATTGAATAGGTAACATTCAGCAAAGAGTGTCTCCCCAAGAATTATGAAAATAAGTAGATCCATCTGAAGAGGGTGTAAGTGCTCTCAGGCTGCACCACATCTTGTTCATGTGGTGTTCAAAGTGTCATGTGTGCAAAGAAGAGTATTACGTGAGATGACTGGAAACACACAAATGCAAGAGCTGGATGAAATAACTTCTGAAAAAACAAGAAAATTACCCAAGTTCATTGACAAATCTGAGATGCTTGTAGCTATGTGAGACTCAAGTGAACTGCTCCTCTCTTCACCCTCCTGCAGGTTTCCTTGTTGTGCTGCTTTCTGGTGGTTTTGCTGGAGTCCTGGCCTGGGGATTTGCTACTCCCATGGATGTCATCAAATCACGGATGCAAATAGATGAATCGGACCAGCACAAGTACAAAGGCCTGATCCACTGTGTTAGGGAAAGCGTGAGAAAGGAGGGTGCAAAAGTACTTTTCAAAGGACTGGGTTTAAACTGCATTCGTGCCTTTCCTGTGAACATGGTAGTGTTTGTAACGTATGAAGCTGTACTGAGATTTACAGATCATTATATAAGCAAAAATTAGCTCGTTCTACTCTTTTCAGAGGTGTATTTTGTTTATTTTTTTTTTGTAATACAACATCCACAATCAATTGCTGAATTGATGGACAGCATACGAAGCACGGACATTTCAGCACAAAGCTGATGACTAATGGCTTTGTTTCATTCTAATAGGATTACAAAATCATCAGGGAGTCTTGGATTCATATACAACTTCCCTTTTATCTCGTTAAAGTATTTAGACTATAGCTGCTGCTTTGGCTCTTGAAACATTTGCGAATATTTATGTTCTAACAAGCTGCTTGTCTGATCAGAGCTTTTGGTGAAGCACCTAATTTTGTTTTCTACTGGCACAGAAAATGATCCTCAAGACCAAAGCAAGAGGTGTGTAAGATTTAACTCTATCCAGCCTGTGCTCTTTACATGTAATGCCTGCACTTCATTCTCTGAGTGACTTACATATTTGCGCTTCAGGCTGTAACTTCTCTTTCCCAGCTGTAATTTTCCCAGAGTACTCTACAGTTATATCCCCTTGGCAGCAGCTGAAATATGAATGTCCTTGCTTTTCCCTGTTGCTATTTAATGAGTGGCAGGCATGGTCTGTTTACATAACCAGCTAATGGCCTCACTGCAGTGACGCCAGGCACGGGTTCCCGGCAGCCACGTGATTTTCTCCCAGAGCCCTACGCAGCATCAGGCCTCTCCCGGAGGCCTATGGAACAGCGTCTCTCTGAGCTTGGCACAGCTTTGGAGGCAATCTGTTCTCATCCTGTAGGGAGGGTGGGAATAGATGCAAAGCCTCTTTGCTTTCTCAAAGGAAAGGCTGCTGTAAAATCTGTGCACTAGCAGGGTTCGGCAAGTTAAAGGAGAATTGCAAAGTTGTAGAGCATGATTAAGATTTACAGCTTTCAAAAGTGCATACTCTTCTTCTCCCTTTAAACGATGCTCTTAGGAGCAGCCGAATGTTATTTTGTCACAGGTATGTTTTGAAAGAATTTATTACTTCTTTCTCATCTTCCTATTACTTCACCTTTTTCCTACTTTTCATTAACATGCCAACTGAAAAAAACAACATCCATGCTGTTGCTTTAGAAAGAAAACCCCTAAATCCAGAAACAGCTTCGTTTGCTCATCCTTTCTCAGAGGCCACAAAACCAACACCCATGCTATTGCTTCAGAAGGAAAACCCCTAATCCCAGAAACACTTTAGTTTGCTCATCCTGCCTCAGGGGCCACATATATGCTTTCTCTCTCTGTTTTAATCCCTGGATGATGACACTTGGAGTGGACTGGATCCAACCCTTCTCACATTCAGTTAAAAATGCATTTCCTGGAGGGGAAGAGGAATACTATATTTTAAAAGGAGTTCCCATATTCAGGACCCTTCTGGTCCACAGCCACTTCCACCAGTTGATGGCACGGCTTTGACTACACTGACAGTAATTTTGCAGCAGACTTGTCAGCTGTCCTGGACACATAGAAGACGATCTTGTACTAGATCGACAAATATAAAGATTTCAGGTGCTACTAGAATAAAGTATATAGAATAAAGTATAAAGAATAAAGAGGACCTCTTCCACTCCAGACAGAGACCACTAAAAAGCTCCACAACTGTACTCATGAAATCTAAGCCTTCAACTAGCCTTTTAAACATGTTTACAGCCTTGCTATCAAACAAGCATCACAATTCTTCTCTCAAGTCTACCCAACTCTTGCAGTTGGTCCAAGAGCAGAGTTAAAAGATGAGGCAGGTGCACAGTATGTCACCTTAAGGGGGAGTGAAATTAAAGACCCAGCACTGAACTGGATTCTCTCCACAGTGCTTATGGCCCCAGCAACCTTCCACCCCTGGTTACAGCTTTGAGTGTCAGCACCAGACTTCCTTTAGTCAGAACATTCTTACAACTGAAGATTTAATTAAGTCCTCAAGGTCAGGGATTCCTCTCAAGAGAACTCTTAAGATTCCAACACCCTCACCTTTTTCTACATGGGATGCATTTAACTGAGTGCTGTCCCAACTGGGCACTGATTTATCCCAGCCCAGATGTTTGGAATCAAACTCCTTTATGCCGCTTTATTCTCAGCCAGCCTTGTTCTCAGGCATTACATCCCCTGAGAAGAGACAGTAAAAGAATGCCTGCAAAACAGACTAAACAACCACTTATTGTTAGGCAGCACTGATATCACCCATGGCCAACCCGAGGTTGGAATATTAACTAGCTCATCTTTCTCAACAGGCTTATGCATTCGAATGACTAAAAATGTTTCCTCCCGTGAGTGGAACTGAAATACAGCTGATTTTGAGACACGAATTACAGATGAGTTGTAAATATGAGTGGGAATAACTGTGGAAGCCAGCATGAGAGGCTGAGAACTGTAAGCCTTGGGGCATTCAGCACCTCATGTAAGCAGGGTCTCATGTGGCCTGAACAAATGCTACATGAGAAGCAAATTGCATCTCCAGGCAGCTTATTTCAGGAAGGGAAGGCCTTTGCAATCCATCCTGTTCACAACCCTTTACTGGGAAAAATATCTGCACAATGTACGGGTGAAAACCTGCCCTAGAGCAAGAACTCACTGTCAGCTAATTCATGCTGATACAAACACCACCAGGTACCGGAAGTGACTGCAAGTGCTGTAAACACAGGCACATAAATATCAACCAATTTGTGTTTTCTGACAACACATATTATGTGCTTCATTTCACACACACACCAAGCTGGGTGTTTGGCTTCTGGTTTTCAGCACTTGCTTGATTTTCTGATTTCTTGGTATTATTGTGACCTTTAGCTACTCTAACAATCACAGAACTATTTATTCTGATAAATTAGCCAGCTGAAGGCCAGCTAACAGAAAGAAGGCACCACATTTGCTGTGCTGATATTGGGCTTACTTTGCAATAGGGACTGCAGCTTGTTGTATAGATGAATTCTTTCAGTAACAAAGTTGGTGGCCTTGAAAAAAAGAGAATTTGCTTGGAAGGCACATTCTGCTTCAAGTTTCATGTTGCTGACAGTTCCTGTTTCCTCTGACAACATTTATGACTACCCAGGTGGGTTTCAGCATGCCTTCTGGTGACTGTGGAAGAGCTGCGGGAACCCACCGAGAATCTGTGCTTTTGCACAGCAATTGTGGAGCACCAGTTTTACACCAAACCTACATGTAAAGTGGTCACATTGACCTTCCCCCATTTCAGAGCTGGCTGTTATACACAGGGACATTAAACATCCAGTCTGACTGGCAAACAGGTAATTCTGGACAACTGACCCTTACTGGCTCACTCTGGGAGCAATCTGAAGTTTACCTAGGAGGGGTTTATAAGGCACCTTGTTTCAGTACTTGAAAGGCACTGGACATCAAAACAAGGACCAGCTACATCAGATGATTTAAGTCAACACCTAAAAGGGTAGGAAGAGAGGTCAGAAACAAAGTTTAAAGTAAGGTTTTAGAAGATAATAATAAAAAAGTAAAACCAAAGAAGTCTGATACAGACTTTTATCTACATTTTTATTACAGTGACATGAACAAAATATGCAAATTGAGGAAAATGTAATGAACATTGCCTGGTAACATTCTTAGACATTTCACATGAGCTTTTGACAACTTCCTTCTTCTAAATGTCCTTCTTCTGGGAAACAGTGTCATTTCAGAAGCATGCTGGCATGAATTCATCAGAGTACTTGAAAACAGTGCTGGCTCTGTTAACAAATACTAAATAGTTTTGCTATCACTTTCCTTTCTAGAACTCTCAAAACAGATTTTAACTGTTGTTATAAAATTATTCCATCTGCTTAGAGTAGAGTACTGTTTCTCCTACAGCGTATTTTCCTTTCCTGAATAACTAAATTAATTCTTAGTTAATGAAATAAATCTTGCAGGACAAATCTGCATGTAATATTCTAAACAAGAAATCTGCACTATGAGTTTGTAAAAGCCCTTTTAAATTCAATTTAAGTATTATCTTTTATGTATGGCTTGAAGATGACAAAGAGTAGACTGCAAGAACAGGAAGGTCATCATCAAAGTCTAAAGTAAGGAGTTAGCTTATTTAATACTGGATTTAAGAAGCTATTTTTTCCCCTAAGAATTGCTCCACTACTTTTAAAAAATAAAATTTTTTCTACTGGTTGTTAAGCCCTTGTTGGCACCGAGATGATTTGCCTGTGAGTTATAGAGACAGTCTCCGTGAACCGTTTTCATTTAATATGTGAAAGTCAATGGCATTAGCGATGCCAGCTCACATAAACTGTAAAGAAAAAGACAAAAGCTGAGCCTTGCTATTTTCAGCACAAGTTTGAAACTCACGCTACAGGACCAAGTTTGCCTTGCGCTCTTATCTTTCCTTGGTTCCTTGCACAAACATAAATGAACAGGTTTACTTCATGTACACCTTGGCCCTTCCACCTCAGCAAGGCAGGGTCAGGCTGCAGAGGGTGTGTGCTGCGTGACAGAACCGCTGCTGCGGGGAAGGCGGCGGCACCAGCTCCGGGCAGCACAAACACCGGCACTTCCCATGTACTAACGGCCTGATCCAAGGGCTACTGAAGTCAGTGACAAGTCTCATCCTTGAAACATCTCCCTCAACTCAAGCGTAATCAGCTGACTTCAAAGATTTGAAGTGAAATTAAAAGCTGCCCTTTTTTTTTTTTTAAGGAATACTCCACTCAATTTACGTTCACTACACTCCACTGCAGAGAACCTGTTGAAATCTTTGACACCTCATTCAAGTGCCTGCCTTGTATTTTTAAATGATTTACAACTACCACACATCAATACCCACGTGTGTTATCTGCATTAAATAAAAATACTCTTGATAAGACTATGTCTGGGCTAGGAACTTTCTGTTTTCTATAAATATTAGACAGATCTAACAGTTTGCATTCAGCACTGAACATATCAAAACAAGCTAATAATTGGAATTTTTCTTCCATAAATAGTACCAAGGAAACTTAAGTTCTTTTGAAGAAAGGATAAAATTAAATATTACTTTAGGTATTTCAACAAAGTATATTTTCTCACTGGAATACATCCTAAAATAATTATCCTTAGTTTAAACAACTTGATGCAGTAAAAGAGAACAGACAGTACTAGAAGTATCCCTGTGTCCAGTGTGACTTAATTTTCACAGCACAATGTAACACTTGGTATTTATAATTAGAAACTAAAATTTGCATTTCTATACTATCTTCCACCTGAGAATATGAAGGAACTTTGCAACCTCATGATAACCTCCTCCCTCCAGAGGCACCCAGGTCAGTAAACAGCAGCAGGAACAAAAGTAAAGTGAGATTTCTGCAACTTGCCCAAGGTAAAACAGGAAGGTAACAGCAAAACAAAACTGATATTCTTTCTCCTGTGTTCAGCTCACAGATGTCAATTCTTTCTGTATTGATCCCACTTTGCAACATTAACTACCTTTTTGTGTGCAGCATGTTCCCAGTAGCCCAAAAGAACATGCAGTCTAGTAAACCAAGGTACACAGTACAAAAGAAAATGGAGCTACTACTTATTAGTTTGAGATATGACCTCTTACTAACATATTTAAAACAATTTCCAAGTTAGCTTTATCATCAAATGGAAATTTTATTTATATTTTCAACATGAAATACATTTAAATACAATGCTGTGCTGACATACATGCTTTTTGGCAAAACTGATCAGTTCTGTCTTGTATATTACGATCTTAAATAGGTCCAATTTTAAACTTTTTCTGTACTTTGCTGTTCATGATAAGTAACTCATTAAAAGCAGTATTTATAACACTGATTACAAGCTGTACATAACTAGGGAGTCATGACATACAACAGAAGACAACAATTATTTGATTTTGCATTATCAAGTGCTAAACTACATACACACTTCTTCAAAATTCAAAGGCTAGCTTCCTTGGAGTCATGAATTGCTTCACAACTTCATCTGTGACCTGCTTCCTTCTTTCTTGATGAGCTGCTATCAAAGGCTGCATTGTTTCAATAAGTACCTTCTTCAGCTCCCCTGTGAGCAATTCCCCACTGGTGTAGGCCTGTCAAGAAAGTGTTGGTGGCTAAACATGGTGCTATTCACAAAAGGACTCAGTGATCAGTACTTCTTTAAAAGCCTCATCCTAGCAAATACAGATTTGGATGTCTTAAAATAAGCGCATGCCTTAGAAGATTATGTGGTATCACTCCGAAGATGCAACTTGCAAAATTGCTTGTTGCCTTTTAAAAGATTAAGGAGCTGGGCATTTTCATATGTTATTATACTGACTGAATGAGCTTCTTTCACAAGTTTAACTCGGAAATCCTGTAATTACTTGCAGGAAACTGCTTATTTTCCTCCCCAGAATCCCAGTTCAAATAAACAGCTTAGAGTGACTGTTTTTTGCAGTAAGAGGTACAAATTCTCGTATTTTTTTTCCTCATTGCATTTGGGTAAGAGATCAGATGTGACTGAAATATCCTTTTTACAGCAAAGACACTCAGAATCTATGTTCACACCAGTAGTCATATTCACAGCCGGTAATTCATTCCATTGCTCTGATCCTGAAACACTTTAGCTAGAAGCACAGACTAAGAGCTAGAAACCATGGCTGAGGCAGCTCAACTGTGATTTGAAATGACAATAAACATGATAATCTTACATCCCCATGTCATCAAGTAATTTGTAACATCTATTCAAGGTGCTACTCAGCAACAGTAAAGTATGTTAACAAGAATTTACTGAACTGCAATTTCAGTGGCGTGTTTTTGGGCCTGGTTTTTATTTTTCTGTTTGTTAGTTTGTTATAAAACCACCAACGTTGCTTTCTCTGAAAGCTTCCTCTGGTGCAATAACTGAAACTGCTCCACTAATGCCACTATAATCAGCGAGTTCACATTTTCTAATCAGGTTCTGAGGCACCACCGCAGTGAGCCGCAAGCTGTAGGCCAGGCTTTGTGCTCTGCAGCACAGTTAGGCTGATACTGTTGCACTGGCTGGAGACTAATGAAAAGAAGGTCATTAAGTCAAATGTGCTCCAGATTTCCATAAGGAATTTACAACAGTCTGCATGGGAACTAGTACCTATCCAACCCCACTCTTGTGTGGGAAAGAGTATGGGGCTGGAGAAGAATCTGCAGCTCTCAACTTTGTTGCAGCTGTTCCCAGCAGGAGAAAGCTGATAAACCAGTGTGACACTGGTGTTACCTACTGCAGTTACTGCCTTCCAGAGAACATACATCACCTAGTACTGTTCTATGGTGATGGATCAAGAGAAGTGAAATGTCTTGCTATCAACAGAAGTTTAAAGAAAATGCAACTTATATGAAGCAGTTTTTTCTTGGGATCAATGAGTCGATTCCTCAGAGCTATTACATTTATTGTGATGATAAAAAAAAATAAACCAGCAAGCTTTAGACAGAAGCCTTTGGTAGTTTTGCTGAGTGCAAGGTACCTTGCAATAAGGAACAGGCAGAGTGTACTATACAATTAAAACAACACTAATCCTAAGGTGGCCTAACTTGAAAGGTAGGGAAGATATTGTCCTATCCTGTTTTGGAGATGCTTATGAAAATACTAGGGATCTTTTTTTTTTTTTTTTTAAGAAGAGATAGATTGGCCTGTGAGAAAGAACATTGCAAACAAACAAATACTAATATTGAAGCTTGCAAGGGATGGAGAGAACAAGAGTAACAGCAGAATTACCTTCCCGGAGAAGGTTCACAGGAGGACTCAGCTGAGGGCTGAGTTACAGCTTCGTCCTCACAGTAGGGAACGAACAACACAATCTTCAATTTGGCTACTTACCTGCTTCAGTTGTTCGAGCCTGTCATCATCTTCCAGGAAGAAAGTCAGGTACATAAAAGACACGTCAACGTCACAGTTTCCTCCATACTTCCTGTGCTCCTCAATAGTATCTCTGCCTCCAGAGAAGGCGTGCTTGTTAATCTGAAACAATATAAGGATGCTATGGTATAATTTCTATTAAATTCTGGATTACTTTACTGTAAACAGAGGTGTATCATGATCCTCCAGATTGTGTATTAAGGACTAACTGAAGGGTGAGTGGGACAAGATAACACAGAGCCTCAGGACTGAAAAAAAGGAGATCATCAGAATTCATCAGGGAAAAAAGGCTACAGACACACACCTCAGACTGAATAATCAGAATGAAAATGAAGCGAAAATTAAAAATAATCCACTCAAGATTCAGCCCAAAAAGTTTTAAGTCCCTTTTGCTGAAGCTGTTGTCTGCTGCACAGAATTTGTGCTTGCAAGAAAATGTAGTTCATGTAAGAAAAGATATTTACTTCCTCAAGAAATTAATTTTGAAAGGATGAAGAAGGCATGGAAAATTCTGAAGAAATCCTAGAGAGAACCTAATCTCCTCTTTTGCTATAAAAGGAGAACAAGAGAAAGCAAAGTTAAAGGTTACAAAACTCTGTCCAGAATGCCTAAAATCAGACCAATGCCCAACTGTTCAGCCTAAAAATGGAATACTTGCTGATATCCTCAAGCATAGTTTCCCATAGGCAGATGAACTGCACTGGTGAACAGATGTACTTGCTAATCCCATTCCCATAAATTCTGAGGACACCAGAATATTTTATACATTTATACATATGTAGAATTCTCTGAGGATGCTAATCTTCCTACGAATTCAGAGAGAATAAACTGCTAAGAGGAAGAAAAAAAGTATTTCTTGAACATATGCTGAGCTTTCATTTGGCTCTTGTATCTTTTGAGATACCATAATCAACCTGCCAAGAAACACATTTGAATGTGAAGTAGATTTTGCTTTTAGTTCTGGTATCTAGGAGCTGCTATATATTTACAATTTATGAACATTCCTACTATCTGTGTGACTGTCTAGTGATTTTTTGCACTTTTTTGAGTCTCTCTAACCACCATATTACAGATGATGTCTTGTGGCAACAAATTACAATCAAAAATGATGCACTGATGAATATTTTAAGAAACTGAACTACCAATCTATTGTTATGTTGTAGGACAGCCTGAATAGCTGTCTCAGCATCTATAAAACTAAGTTTTTACATGCTGTTCTGAATTGACCTCTCTCCTTAGTAGACTTTAAGTCTGTATGAAGTTTTTTCAGAGTTCCTCATCTCTACAGTTTTTCCTCTCTACCAGGTGAAGGCACATTGTTGTTTTACACAGAATGTTTTCTATATTTATCTCAAGTTCATTTTTTTTTTAACATATTCTGGCACCTACTAATTGACTGAGGGTTTCCATGAGTTATCTACAGTGATTCACTGGTTTTTTGCATGGAATTTCCCTGAATGCTTGAATATGTCTACAGATGTAGAATCTAAATAGCACTTTCTAGGAAAACTAACAAGTAATTGAGCTGTAATTTGCTGATAGGTGGAATAAGAATAGTTTATTAAAATGCTGCCATTTATCTCCTTGGATTACCCAAAAGCTTCTCAGCCTTTCCCAACATATAGTAATTTTTCATCTTATATTACCTGTAAGTTCTGAACCTCATTACTTAGCAATGTACCAGTAACTTGAAAAACGCTGCATGCAGTAAATTTTTCTTGTGCACCAGTACCACTCTCTTTTCAACCTTCATCCATGACCAGAAGTCATCTTTCGTACTCTATTTTTTTATTTACTGGCCGTAACAACATTTGGTCTTTCACTCAAGCACTTTCATGGGCTTCAGAAGCTGAAGTAAGTCTCAGTTTGTCCTTCATTATTCAATAGTTTTCATCATATTCAGGATTTCAGTTTATACCTTTTATAATCTAACTAGCTAGGATTATTTTGTTAATTTTTCAAGTAGTTTAAAGACAGCAGAATTAGGACTTATGAAGTGGACATGAAGCATCTTGGATCTCTTTGCAGATTACAAGCTACTTGCCAGGAAAAAACACACGGAAGAACATTACCAATATTACCATTAACCATGTATTCTATATTCTGAAATCACAGCTTTTTTTAAAAGCAACTCTAAGTGTACAAATAAACTGGAATTATTATAATTCAAACACATGAAGAATTACAATTCTTCAAAACACTACTGTTTAACCAGTTTCTACCAAAGAGAATGAATCATTATGAGATGGCTGTAGAAGAATCTGACCTATACACAGATTTGTCAACCATAAAAGAATTAATCCAAGCCTCCCCACCAGAAACAACACGTACATCTTTTCTTCTTGTTTTGACAGTTATTTCATGTCTGGGTATCATGCCTACAAATCCTTTCCCACAGACTGATTTTCCTTTTCTTTAAACACCAAAACACAGATGAATCTTTTACAAACTAAATCCTCTGACACCAGAAAAGAGGGATCTTCCTTTGAACTCGAAAAGGCACTAGGAACATACTCAGATAGGAGAAAATACCCCTTCTAAAACTCAGGTGAAATTCAACACAATATTTATTTGTGAATTGGCAGAAGTAGATTCCCAAGCAGCAGGAAAGGTCTGACCTGTGTTGTAACTGACACTGTGCAAGGTTTGGTGCTCCCAGCATGGAGAGGAAGTCAAGAGAAAGAGCTGTTTATTATGTTTACATTATGGCCTGTCAGATTTCAAAACTATGGCAACATAATATTTATATTAAGAGCAGGAGCCTTCACAGCTCTTATTCTTACACCACTGCTCTGCAGATATCAGAAAAACAAACAATGTTTGTACTGTCAGACTAGCTGGCAAGGCAAAAGATCATATTTGATAGTCTAGCTAAATTTGCATAACTTGGCCAATTCTTACAATATTTTGCCACAAACTGTATGGGAAAAAGGATTCAGATACGTTCAAATAAAACACTAAAAATGGTTTTAACTGTGAGGACCACTGAAGGTAATGTCAGAAAACTGGCAAGGATATCAAGTGAGTGTCAGGTAAAGAGAGCATTGTCTCTAGGAGCTGTGGGCCAACGTCTGTAGCACTTTTTTTGGATGAAACTGGAGACTATTTATACTTATGCAGTACCTAGAGACATGGTTTCGTGGTGGACTTGGCAGCATTAGGTTTATGGTTGAACTCCTATGATATTATTTGCAACCTAAATGATTCTATGAACACCACTCCTTTTTGTTATAAAGCTTTGTGCTACCAGATTTTGCAGGTCCTTACCTTTGTCTTGATTTGCTTGGGTGTATCAGTGAGGAAGATGGAGGAGTTGGCGTCACTAGCACTCATTTTGGTCTGGGCTCCTTGTAAGGCTGGGAAGAAAACTGAGTGGAGTAAGGCTGGTTTAGGTTGTCCAATTCTAGGTGCTACATCCCGTGTCATTCTAAAATAAGGATCCTAAAGCAATAAAAACACAGAATAACGTTGAAAAATATGCTTTGAAAACTGATTAGTGATGACTCATTCATGCCTTAAGAGATAAAGTCAAAAAAACCAAAAACTGACCAAACCATGACATGTTTCAGAATCTACTTCCAATCTAGTTCATTCAAAGGAACAACAAACAAAACAAAACCCCTTGTTTTCTTTTCCATAGTTTTGCTGTACACTCTGATTCCCTCAAGTGACATTATTTACAAAGTTTTACATGAATTCAAATAGTTGTGGAAACTATGCTTAGTATGTCTGGAGATGGATGCAGACTAAGATGCAAGCCTCCTACCAAAGCATTTTGACAACCAGTAGACAACCTGAACTAAATCCGTGATGAAGCTGGTCGTGCTGTGCTCTGTCACAGTGATGTGACTTAAATCAACGGTGATATTACCACATAATATTGTGGCTGGTGAATATGCTTACATCATCTTCCAGTGACTGTCCCTGTGACTAAAATAGCTAAAGAGTCATATACTGCAGGATTTGATTCCTAGAAACAGTACTTATTTAAAGTAAAGACCCTATTACTGTCATTTGTGTCTGATGTTCTTCCAGATCTGTATTGCTGAGGCTCTGCAGCCTTTCTGGCAAACTATTTCAGTGCTTCCTTATTCTTACTGAGAGAAGGTTTTTCCCCATGGTTCAACAGAAATCTCTTGTGCTGCAAGTTGAGCTCATTCCATCTTGTCCTAGTTACCATGGAGATGGACAAAAGTTTCTTCCTACCACCATGTCAGTATGCTTTTGCATAGATGTTACTGTCTTTGCTTCTGTAGATGTCAGCTCAGTGTGAACTGAGCAGAGATCAAGAGAGATCCAAGACTGGCAAAATGGAGTAATGCATGAATACGTGATTGCTGGGTTAAGCCTTTGTCTTCTCATCTTTTAGGTTTTCCAATATCTATCCCAGAAAGGTGCCTGCAGGAATGTTTTACAGATGCTTTGAGACATCACCACGAAGCTTGAATGGTACATTACAAAACCAAACCCATGAAAACGAAATCAAGTAACGTGGTTTTCTTACCTGATCAATAGCGCACGGGATAAGACACTGAATGTTCTCCTTGCCATTGAAGATCTGTGGAAATGATGAACTGAAGGATGGGGCAGCTTGGATAGCAGGAAAGCTGATCTTACCTAGAAAACAGTATGTTCGGAAAAGCTCATCAGCCAACATAAGCTGTGATAAATAGACAGAGCTTCTTGAAATATGTAAAATGCACAAGTGAACCATTCGGATACTCACTTGAAGACCGAGATCTATCTTTATCAAGCAATGTTGCCTTACATGAGGAAACTTTCTCCTCTTTACCTTTTGTGATGTCAACGAACCTTCAACTGACATAGAAACTAATGACAAAAGGCAAGCTGTGACCACAAAGATTTCAGAAATAGTTCATCACTGCATACTCTCTTCATCATTGAACTATCTACCCTTTCCAAAAATACAATTGACTATGTCATCACTCAGACCTGCTTTTTTTCCCCCTCTTCGTGAAAGAATGGGTACAAAGCCACTTATTAGGTAAGCTTCCCTCTAAGATCTTGGAATCATTGCTATATTCCCACTGGACTCAGGCAGCATCTCAGATGTGTCTAGTTTTCTTTTTTATATAGTGCCTAATCACAGGATGACCAATATCCTTCCCTGAACAAAATCCAGTCAGAACAGAGAGCAAATAGCAGACTTTGCAAACATGTAATGAAGTCATTATCCCAATACCAACTTTTAGGAACATACTGTTAAAACAAGCAGAAATCTGATCCTTGGTTACAGGGAAGGTTGAAACGCTGTCACTGGCGTAACTACAGGACAAAAATTACGTTAGCGCTCAGGAACACCAAGGATTTAATAACATCTCTACACAGAGTCGTTTTTTTGCCAATGTGACAGAAACCTGTAATTGTAGTGAAGTAAGTGGAAGACAGAAGCTACCCAGCACCTTGATAATTAGGCTTTTCAGTGCTGCCTAACACTTTTTCATCTTTGTATCTGCCTATGTGTATTAATGAAACTTTTTCTGAAAATTTGGCATAGAAACTTCTAGGAGACATAACTGTCTATAGCTGCAATCACTGTAAGAAAAAAACCAAAAAAAGAAAAAGTAGCTCTCTATTTCAAACCCTTCAACATCAGTGTTTTGTACTTTGCTGTTACTAAGGCCAAAAAGGTAAGTGTCATGCTAGAAGTTTCACTGTAAAGTTCTTCTACTCTGAGGGAACCAAAATAACATTCCAGAATCACAATCAGCCTAGTAACATGGTCTTCTTACTTTTTCTGCCTGTTTCAGGAGTGGCAGTACTAATCTCCTTAAACTATTACTTAAAATAGCTCCATCAAAAATGAAAGTAAGCAGTGCTTCTCGTAACTGGTATGATTTCCTACCAATGCAATCACTGTCTGTAAAGCCAAAAATTCCTTTCACTTGGTTAAAGGTAACATGCTTCTGAACCTTGACAATGTTTTTGTAGAATCCAGGACTTGCCCTATAAGAAAAAAAAAGTGGAAAAATAAAATGAGAAGAGCAAAAAAGTATGTAGAAACTTTGACTACAAAAGCTGAGAATGTCAAAAAACCTTCAGGATTAAATCTCATAGTTTCAGACTTTTTGTGGCCCACTAGGATAATAATTAGAGAATTTTTTACAAACTGGAATTTTATATCTTGAAAGTTTAATTTGTTCTTCCCTTCCTCCAACATTTACTACAAATATTTTTTTTCATGAGTAACTGTCTAAATCCAGAAATATTTTGATTTGGAAATGGTGCCAAAATGCCTCATGGAGCCTGAAGTTTACTAATGCTTCTCTGTGAACTCAGGCAACTTGAAGAGATCATCTCTTCTGTGTTGCTTGGTATCCTGTTGCTAGTGCATCCCATACAGGACACTGCTGCTGTCTGAAGGAATGGTAGCTCAAATCTTCCAGATTCTAATTTTCTACAGGATAAATTGCCTAGTTGGACTTTCTCTGTCACAAAACACAGCAGCAGCACTTCCAAATCAAAAATAGCTCTGCAACTTCTTCCTTTTTAACTTCTGTTGAGGAGTTGAAGCAAAAGAAACAGCAGTTCTCACCTGCCCTGCTCCAGCCACTGGTTCAGTGTTAATGCAACTTTGCTAAGGCAGGAAACTCAGGGGGGTGAAAGGACACAGAACTGCTTTGTAGGCTCCACGTTCTGGTGCTGTACATTACACAGTTTGTCTTTAAAACATATATTCTCTCATCCCAGTCTTTAAGGAAGCTCATCACCCCACACGGAAGAGCAAAGCCCACAGATTCAGTTCTGAACTCTGCCATACAACTTCTTCCTTCTGAGATGGTAGTTTTCAATGACAATTTCTTTTTCTTAAGTCTTCTTTAAACTTTACTGAATAATCTTTCATGCTGTATTATTAAAATAATTGACCACAACAAGTTGCTGCAATGCCTTCTGTTAATGCAGATAAAGTGTAAATGCACCTGAAAGATTTTGATGCCATCTTAAAAAAAAAAAAAACAACACCCAACAATCTGGAAGTTTCTTGGTGGTTTAGGTGTTTTCACTTTAACTGGTTTAATATATTTTTCATAATTTAAGCACTGCACACACAAGTATTTGTTCATACGTTATTCAGGAGAACGACAATAGTACGTACAAAAAGTTAAGACAGCAGAAAAAATAATATGGTTCTATTTTAAGTGTTATAAGACTTTTGTCTTAGAAGCTTTCAAATTTAGATACATTTATTAGAACACTGTTGGCTGTCAGAGTTGGAGAGAAAATCCAGACACCTTTTTTTCATTACAACGCCCTAAAGAAATTTATACTTACCCTAAATAGTCTAAATCCGAAAATATAAAGGTTTTATTGATGTCAAAACCACATGCAATGATGTCTTTTGCATTTTCTTTAGCATACTCGTATGCCTTCTCAACTGTCATGTCCTTCCACAGGTATTTCTCATCATCAGTTAACTGTATGACTAGTGGCACATCAAATACTTCTTGCAGCCACCTAATAGAAGAAGAGAGATTTTATCTCAAAGTAAGTTAATATGAAGATGTAAGTCACAGAAATACAACATTTTTATATATTTAAACAAAAATATATGAAGAGGTCTGCTTCTCTGTCCTTCGTATGCATATGCAATTATGTTTATGTGAGCAGATACAGCATTTTATATAGATTATAATGACATTTTACCTGAAAAAAAAAAAAAAGACACTTATTGTTTCCTGCACATACGACAGCAGTCACAAGTTGTAATGGAACCAGAATTCAAAGAGGCTTTAGCTTTTTGAGCCCCACGTCTCTGTGTCCTGCTGCTGCAGGCACCACATTACAGAGTAACGTTACTGAGTCTCATCACCATCTTGTTTTTAAGAACAACAAAAATTCTAAGGAGTGCCACAGGGCTAAGGGAACAAGGAAAAGGGCTGTATGATGATGCAGGGATTATGATCATTTTAGTGAAAAAGTAAGACTGAGTTAAGTTCATTAATATTCACCTCACATAATCAGAACTCCTTGCAATACATCCTTTTGGCAGTTTCCTAAACCATGTTCAACGTTTCCTTCGAAAAAAAATGCTTTGGTTAATACAAATGGTAGAAATGGCTTACTTTGTGAACATAAATGGGATAAGATGACCAACATGCATTGCCTGAGAGGATGGCCCTCTGCCTGTATAGAGGTAAAAGGACTTCTTATTTTCATAAGCATCGAGTATTTGGTCCATATCTCTAAAGAAAGAACAGAGAAAACACGATATAACTGTTCAGGAAGAAACATCCACAGCAAAAAGCTTCTAGTCAAAATCTGAGTGCTTTCAAAGCCAAACAATTTTATAAATAAAATATAGTATGTTAAGTGTCCTAGAAATAAAGTCTAAGTTTGCTCATTTTTAATTTGAGAAAAGCATTGTCTCCTTCAGCGCCCAGGGGGAAAAAAAAACCCTCAAAGAAAAATGAAATTAAAAATTAAAATTTAATGTTGGAAATTAAAATGAAAATTCTGCAACTTTTAAAATTACTTCACTGGATAATAATCTCTAAGGCCTAATAAAACAGCTAAGATTCATTTCCCAGACAGGTTCAAACAACCAGTTTGGCTGACCTCTGGTGGAGGCTGTGTCCCAAATCCTGCTCATGCACTTATCTGAAATGTGCTACCTACCACACGCCAAAATTCTAATACAAGAAAAACTCACCTGTGAGAAAAAAAGATTCCTCTACGTAGAAAGTGGTGAGGTTTTTGCCCAGTAGCTCTTTCTATTCGATTGATCAGATCTGTGTCGATTTTACTGCTGCCAAACCGAACTATAACCATAAAATGTTAAAAATAAAAATAAAAAATAAGCACAGCACAGCTACAACCAGATCTTGGATTACCAAGGACATACCAATGCAGGCTACATTAAAAAAATATCTCCTTCTTCAAGTCTCAGGTAAAATGGCTAGATTTTCCTGACTCTTGCCTGAAGTCCCAACAGGCATCTCCACCACTAACTCTATGCTAGGAGGCCCAGGCCATTCATTGACATGTAATACTGCTCCATCCATGAATTATTACAATTGCAGTCTCCTTACAGCAGAAGTATTGATATTCCAAGGAAAAAAAACACACTAAAGAAACACATTTAGGTCAATAACTTGGCCTCTCTAAGCTATACGGTAAAAATACGTACAAGGTTCTGAGTATTTCTCTCTTGATGTCTAAATTTCCTGCTCTCAGACTACATCGTTTTTCACTTCCCAACACCAAGCACTCTTCCGCAAACTCAATTCTTCTTTAATATGTATATGATTACAGACACTGCTCCCCTCAAGAGGCTTGAAAAGGTAGTGCATAATGCTCTTCATGGCAATCAAGTAAGACTTACAATTTGTTGGTTAAGGAAAAGTTGTGATGGAGTGAAATAGCAGTATTTTTCCTATTCTCAATAATTCTTGAACCCTAATAAGTAGGTCAATGATCCATGACAGACTTGTTCAAAAAAATCCATACAAAAATCTACTCTTTGCTACTGCTCCGCTCTATTCAACATTAGAACTATTCAACGTGGCACCAATAGTTACTGGAAATGCCAAAGTATTCAAGAGAACAAAACAGAGACTCTGGGTGTAAAGATTAATCTTTACGTACAAAATACCCAGATACATCTATTCCGACTACTTTATTAAAGAGAGACTCCACTGGCAAATTCCATGGTTGTAAGACAAATGTCCGCATGGAAGAAGAAGCTCCTCTCCTACTCTGGCCGAAAATGGGGATGTGTGTTTAAATTTGTTATATAACAAAACAAAAACCAGTTCACATAAACTATTCACTGAACAGCCTTTCACAAACAAAAATCATAAACCCACACTGAAAGACTGATTCAGTCTTGACAGAGAGGAAGAGCGGTGATGTATCTAATCTAAAGATCAACTTGGACATAAGCATTTCTGCTGTTCCAGAGCCTCTATGCCCGTTTCAATTTATTTGAGAAGTACTGGTTATTACAAGGCACTGTATAGAGTCATTAAACTTGAAACTAGTAGGAATTAACTACTAAATGGGAGGTAAAACTAGGCATATTATCACAGAACCATTGAATAGTTTGTGTTGGAATGGACCAGAGAAGTTGTGGATGACCTATTCCTGGAAGCCTTCAAGCCCAGGCTGGATGGGGTTTTGAGCAACCTGGCCTAGTGGAAAGTGTCCCTGCCCACGTCAGGGAGGCTGGAAGTGATCTTTAAGGTCTCTTCTAACACAAACCATTCTGTGACTGTATGACCTTTGAAGGTCATCTAGTCCAACCTCCAACCCTCCACTAGATCAGGTTGTGTCAAGCCCCATCCAGCCTGGCTTTGTTCACTTTCACGGATGGGGCACCCACAGCTTCTCTGTGCAACCTGTGCCAGTGCCTCACCACCCCCACAGTAATGGCTTTCCTCCCAATATCTAACCTTTCTCAGTTTGAAACCATTTCCCTTTGTCCTGTCACTCCAAGCACATGTAAACAGTCCCTCTCCAACTCTCTTGTAGCCCCTTTTGGTACTGGAAGAGGCTATAAGGGATCTCCTTGCAGCCTTCTCCAGGATGAACAATCCCAAATCTCTCAGCCTGTCTTCATAGAAGTGGTGCTCCAGCCCTTTGATCGGCCCTGCTCCAACAGGTCCATGTCTTTCCTATGCTGAGGGCTCCAAAGCTGGATGCAGTACCCCAGGTGGAGTCTCACCAGGAGCAGAGGGGCAGATTCACCTCCCTCAACCTCCTGGCCACGCTAGTTTTGATGCAGCCCAGGATGCTGTTGGGCTTTCTAGGCTGTGAGTGCACAGTGCCAGGTCATGTCCAGCTTTTCATCCACCAAGACCCTCAAATCCTTTTCCTCAGGACTGCTCTCAATCCATTCTTTACACAGCCTGTATTTGTGCTTGGGATTGCTCTGACTCAGGTGCAAGGGCCTTACACTTGGCTGCACTGAACCTCATGAGGTTCACATGGACCCACTTCTCAAATTCGTCCAGCTCCCTCTGGATGGCATCCCATCCCTCAGGTGTGTCAACCACACCACTCATCATGGTGTCTACACCATTATGCAATGGGAAACAAGCTCCTGCTTACAACTTTTCATTCACTCCAGGTGAATCAAGCAGGATATCATAAAAAGGAAGCACTGGCTCATCCACAGAGCCATTAAAATAATTGTCACTAAAAAACATAAATGTTGATACACGATTCAGCAAAGACCACTTTAATCCATACGTTTTCCAAGTGTTAATGTATCTGCTTCTCCTAAGTAAGCCTTAATTACTGAATGAAGTTCTTCCTATCAAATAAAATGCATTACAAAACAGAAAAAAATCACTATATTCTGAATGAATGCTAAAAAGAGACCAAATGAGCATGACAATGTTTGATTCAGCACAATAGCAACTATGCTAAGAGGCTAATCTTACAGAAACAGAAAACAGGAGAATACCCCAGATTAACTGGGACCAGCCATCCTAGAAATCTTTGCGAACTGTCGTAAAGAACAACTGAAAGCTCTCTGATACAGGGAACACTTCACTGGAAATGCCTAAATAATCTTTATTCAATATTCCCAGATTGCACAACTCCCTTTTCTTTGCCCATCTTCATCTTTCCTATTAAAAAAAAGGGTAGTTTTCCCCTACCTATTTCGTCCTATTTGAACATTCAGAACATTTTAGGCTCTCTATTCACAAAGAATCTGCCTTCCTAAACAGCTTCTGACAAGGACAGTCTCCACTCCTTAACAAGCTTTTAAAAAATTCCTAGTGTGCTTTTCATCTCTGTGTTCCAGCTTTCAACTCACTGTACATAAGAAGCCCTGAGAACTGCCGTTTTCAAAAGCATATTTGCATCTGCTGAAAATTCATTGTGTATTTGCTGAAAATTGTGTATTTTTCCTCTTTGCCATTGGCATGTTATATTTGCATACAGAAAATCAATACCCAGGCCAGTCTCTATGACCTCTGAACAGTCATGGTAACTGGGAAAGGTTCTTGGAGGCTGGAAGAAAGCAAATGCCAATCCTACCTTGAAGAAAGGCTAGAAGAAGTAATTATGGATTATGATGATATGACTAGTAGCTGAGGCAGGAATGGTGAATATTATTTATCTCAGCTTTAGGAAGGCTTTTGACACTGTCTCCCTTCTCATCTCATAGATAAGCTGATGTCATCGCAAAATCTCCTCGATGATTTTTGAGTGGTCTTGGGAATCCAGAGAGGTCACAGCTGACTGGAAGCTAGTGAATGTTGTCCTGATTTCAGGGGAGGCTTAGGTTGGATATTAGAAAAAGAACAGGCTCTCCAGGAAAGTGGTCACAGCACCAAGCCTGATAGAGTTCAAGAGGCTTTTGGATGATACTCTTGGGCACATGATGCGACTCTTGGGGGATGGTGCTGTGCAGGGCTAAGGGTTGGACTTGACGACCCTTGCGGGTCCCTTCCAACTTGGCATGTTCTGTGATTCTGTGATAATTGAAGTCTGAAGCAAGGTGAACTGAAAACTGGTTGAACTGTCAAGCTCAAAGCGTTGTGACCAGTGGCACAAAGTCCAGCTGGAGCCCAGAGCACAGCCTCAGCATGTTCACAGTTGAAACAATCCTGGGACAACAGGTGGCTGTGGTGCTGTTCAGGGGGATCTCTGCAGGCTGGAGAAATGGGCTGACAAGAATCTCATGAAGTTCAACAAAAGGGAATGCAAAGTCCTGAACTTGGGGAGGAATAACTCTGTACACTGGTACAGGCACGGGGCCAACTGGCAGGAAAGCAGAAGGACCTCAGGGTCCCAGGGTCCTGACAGACAAGGAATTGAATGTAAGTGAGCAATGTACTTTTGTGGCATTGGATGGTCAAAGGTCTTATGGGTTGAATAAGAAACAGTGCTGCCTGGGAGGCGATCCTTTCCCTTTATTACGCACATGGACATACGTGTGAATTCAGCAAAGGGCCACAAAGATGAAGGGCTTAGAGCACCTGTCATAGGAGAGAGGATGACAGAGCTGGGATTGCTGAGTCTGGGGAAGAGAAGGCTCAGGAGGGATCTTATCAATCTATATAAAGTATGTGATTAGGGAAGGTGAAGGAGAAATAAAAAAAGACACCGTGAGACTTTTCTCACTGATGCCCAGTGAAAGGACAAGAGGCAACAGGCACAACTTTGAAAAAAGAAGAAATTCCATTTAAATATGCAAAAAACCTTCACAGTGTGCACCTGGTCAAATATTGGAATGTCCTGCCCAGCAAGGTCATGTGATCTCCATCCTTGGAGATAAAAAAAATCTTACTGGACAAGGTCCTCAGCAACCTGCTCTAGCTGACTGTGCTTTGAGGAGGGGGCTGACTACATGATTTGCAAAAATGGCCCCCAAAAACTTAAACCATTTTGTATCACTTGCAATATTCAGCTTACTGAATTATCAGCATGGTTAGCATGCAAAGCTCTTTCTCACTCATCCTTCTGCTCTTTGCTCATGCTTAAAAGACAACAAAAATTTCTGGGGATGTTCATTTCTTCTCACCTAACAGAACCTTTCTTCCCAGAATATCTTCGGACTGTTTTGTTACCATACATTTAACAACCATTTAAGGAGATTTCTTTCAATTAAAAGAGTGCTTTTAGCACTTTCCCTTCTTCTATTTTGATTAAACACAACTTGTCTGGTACCACTTGTAAATAAACAGATTACAGGTTGCACAAAAATTTCCTTTATGATAGGAACTATGAGATGTCGAGTTCTTGGACAAGATTTTTTTATTATGATTTTTAAAATGGGGAAGGAAGAGGAGAAACTTTAAGAATAACAAGCAGCAACTGCTTCACTTCGTGAAGTGGCTAGGCTAGCATTCTACTCTGAAAATTTTCCAACATATCACTTAGAAGAAGCAAAATGACTCGTCCACCAAATTCCCCAAATAAGCAAAAAATAAGTAAAACCCCTTTAGGCTAACCCACCGCTCTAGGGAGTATCAAAATACATACACACATATACACAGTTAAAAAGGGGCATGAACTGATTTACAGTGAAGTCATGTTAGCCATTTGCAGGAAGATCATGAAATTGTGCAAACACAAGTATTCTACTCTTCTTCCTTTTCTAAAAGACTCAGAACCCTTCTCTCAAGAAAACAAAAACCCTTCTCTATAACTCCTATGCATGTAGCAAGATGATGACAGATCTTGTCCACTTCTAGATTCTAATAATTATATTTTTTCTTTCTCTCCCACTGACCTGTATTTTTCTTTGCACACTTCTCCCTTTCCAACTTTTTCTCCTGTTACCTTCTGCAGACTAAGCCAACATACGTTTGATATGATCTTACAATAAACATCAGTTAAAGGAATGCTGACGCAAGCAACTGTGCTCCCAAAAGCAAATATATGGTTACTGCCACATAAGAGTGTATGCTCTGTTGTCAGAAACAAGCCACTAAGCAGACCTCATCAACGTACAACTAAGGTACTAAATGCAAATTGAAGACTGACAATAATGAAAACAAAAAAAAGACAAATAGAAAAAATAATGAATAGTTCTCTCACTTGTTTCTGTGCTAGACTCAAACAAGCTATTAAAATAGCAAACTGTAAAAACAATAAGGAAGTTAACTAAACCTCTGTTTCTTAAATTACAAAATTTAGCAAGTTTTGTAACACCGCTGCCTAAAACACTTCCCATTACACTGCGTGTTTTTGAATGAGCTGCAACTCCTCCATTCCAGCCAGCACTTGACTGCTTGCTAGTGTGTCTTCTGAAGAAGTCATTACACTTAATAAACTTCTGCATTAGTTTTGGATCGTTCCTGCATTCCCTAATTCATAAGGGATATGAAGAGATGGCAGAAAGAATCCTACAGCCTGGTTGAAATGCTCTAGGCTCTAGCTCTTCTGCATCACGGCCACTGCAGATGCAGATACTCAGTCACAGTGAGTATCTTCATTAACACAAGTTCTAATAACAGTCCTTATGCCAAAAATCCAAATGCAAGTAAAACATTAACATTAAACTAAAAAACTTTAATTTTGAACTTAAGAGTTCTTCGCAAAGCTTTTAAGTCTTTCATAGGAAATTCCCACCTGGGACATTTTCATCTTCTACAGCAAATTCTTCAGACATGGGAATGCTAAGATTAGACATAAATTAAATGTTACCTATGATGGTATTGATCAGGATGTGTTATGAAGCCTTGCTGTTTCTGTGGTCATTAGGATCACTTTACATAAATTCCTTAGTAGCAGTGAAGGAAGAGTTATACCTATGAGCTTGTCATAATCCACGCCTTTAGCATTTGACGTCTGCACAGTCCAGGGATCTACCAAATCCTCCTCCTCTTCTTTAGTTGTACCATTGTTTATTAATACAAGATCTTTTGGAGGCAAGCCTGCCCGATAATCTTGTCCTGTTGTCGTTTTATACGACAGTTTTAATGATAACAGCATCCTTACTGCTGCATCAATTTCATCCTGAATAAAGGAAAAAAAACATGTTTACCATACTTAGACACTTATATTAATATCTTAACCTTTCAAAATCCTGCATTCATGCTTTGACTTGAATTGAATCACTCACAAACTCTAAGTCTTTATTTAAATGTTTTCATATTAACATTTTAAGCATAAACTCCTAAGATATATAAATATAAATTATCTAATTTACTTTACAATACTTTCAGTGGCTCACTTTGAAATAACTTATTCATTAGAATTCATTGACAGATTTGAAGACAAACTAGAACAAAAAGTTATGATTACGACCTTTTTATAATATAAAGGTATTGCAAAATCTCATGCAAGCGAAAAACAGAGCAACATTTTGACTTCCACTTTTCAAGGCTTACTCCCTCAGGCAATAACACTAAGAGAGCCCATATTAAAACTGAGCTCTCTTTGACAACATAGCAAGGACAGAATAGGGAACTTGAAATTAATGGCAAATTACTAAATTTAAGGGAGATTAACCAGAGATTGTCAGTGCAGTTACAGGAAGACTTATTTGCTGATGTCTACAATAATGCCTGGAGAAAAAGATTTGCATGAAGCATCTAAACCCAGGGAGGAATGGAAGTGATATAAATTCACTTGAAAAACAAATACCTTGAAACCTGTCACATAGCACGGCAACTGGCTGAAGCACACTTCAAAGACTGTGACTCACTGTTCTTACTAGAAGAGTAAAAACTTTGCTCTTGCTCATGACTACCTTGCTCCAGGAATGCCACAGTTCACAAAAAGGACATAAATAATTTTTAACGTGATTTTTTCTTATCACAGTGCAAAATAGACCTCAGAACAATCATGTTCTTCAGCACGCAAAGACAGACCTAAACTGAAAAAGAATGGGTTCAAAACATGAAATGGAAATACCTTTGGTGCTTTTCCCGCTTTCAGTGCTCTGACTTTCTCCCCTTGTTCAGTTACTCTTTCAAACAGCTGAAGAGGACTCAGAGACTTCAAATCACAGTTCGGACTATCAGCCATTGTGCCAGACAGCACAAAGATCTGTTTAGTCACAACTGAATTTATCTGATTCTTTGGCTTGTAGATTCAAAACAGCAGCAACAACAAGGAGAACTGCAGGGCAAAAAGTATTGTGTTTTATTCTTTTGTGTAAGTCTTCAAGATCAGATGAACAGAATAAGAATATAATACTATACTGACCCCATAACAAATTCTATTCACATCAGATTGATAAATGTGGAGATATTTAACACAATGAGCTTCAGTTTCTTACAGAAATGGAGTGAGACTAACAGGAGTAACAAATAAATGTTGAGATCACTGTTCATGTTGTTTGTCTACACATTTAACACCAGAACACCTTTTCAAAGTCAAATTCCTGGCAAAAGAAAAAGTAATTAAATATATGTATGATTCAGAGCATCCCAGAACAATTGGTAGAGGTTATCTGATTCCTGATTAGTTAATGTTCCTGCACTGATACCCTCTCGAATTCTGAACGATGAGATTTTTATAGCTGTGACACAGAATTTTGTCTTAGCATATGTAATAGAGTACTTCAGCCCAAAGAAGGATATACAAGAAAAAACCTTAGTCATCTTCTGTATAGCTTTCTTCCACAGGTTATAAACACACTGATGATTAGTGAGAAATGCTGCTTTCTAAAGAATCCTTGGGTCAGTAATAGGCTGTAAACTTGCAGAACTATGTCTTTCTCAGAAACACGCAGGAAAAATAACAGGAGGCCTAAGATGAGGAGCTGGAGGAGACTAATAACACAGCAGTCTTCCTATGTCCAACATATCCTTGATCACTGCAGCTTCCTAGCACAGAGCGTGCCTATGCTTCCACAAAAGGGCTTCTCTCCCAGACTAACAACTATAATGTTCTATATATTAACAATAACATCATCTGAAAGTTTCTTAGCAACCTAGTAATTATCGGTGACTGAGACTTTGCAAAACTACAACTCCATAGTTTACAGCAGACTAATACACTAAAATACGCTGTTAAAATGTTAGATAGGCATAGTTTCTATTACCAAATGCATTAATTTTCACTCTACAACAGAAAAATCTTGATCTTTGGCTTATCAGTTATATTCTAAAATGTTATAAATAAACTCTGCAGTACTTAATTTTAAGGAATATACTGAACACCTCTTAGTAATTAGCAAGACAGGAAACCCCTGTAACATGGATTGCGTTGAATTACCTTATACCCTACTACATATACCTCCCATAAAGGTGTCACAGCAATTAGTGGTATCACAGCAATTTCTCCCTCTAATTTTTCTAAAATTACCTGATAAATTGTCTTCAGATAACCTCTGAAAAAACCTCAGAGTTTGATTTACATCTAACAAATCCGGTGAACCTGTTATCAACCTGCCATGTGTGAACACTCATTTCAACTGCAGAGGCGTAATTCCTTATTTTAAAAAAATCCTTATTTTCAAAAATTATTCATGCCCAGCAGATCTCTATATAAAATGATGACGTCTTTAAAGCTATATATGCTCTGAATATTCTTTTGGTAAAAATTCAAGTATCATGCTGCTTAAATATTGAGAACTGAGGACAAACAAGCATTAATTTGAAACGTGAAGGGAGTTTTTACGGTTGTGGTTATAGTGAGCTCGTCATATTTACATAGAAGAAAATAAGCGTTAAAAATATGTAAGGAGGACACCATCTGTCAGAAAAATAACACTAAGTGGAACTGCAACTAATTTGAATCCATTTGAGATGAACATATCACAATAACAAGGTACACAGGGAAGCATATAGAGAATTACAGAAGAATATCATAAAACCCATGGCTGTTAAAATGAGGTAACAGGAAAAAAAGAAACAGAAGCCTGTAATAGTTGCTTTACCTGTTCCACAGTATTTCAAAGCCTTCCTTCTACAAAATAATCAGCCTAATTACAACCTTGGTTATATTTACACAGCATATATTTAAACTGCCACTGTAAAAAGCCTTCAGCTGCCTAGTAAATTTAGGAAGGTCAATTTGGTAACTTGCTGGTTACCAAAACACACCTATGATTAAGGCTTTGTTTGTCAGTCAGCTGCAATATTCCCATATTTCAGCTTCAGCTGAATACTCTGAGAAAACTGGGAAGTGTATATATCCACTTGCTAATGTGATTTGCTTAGTCTATTAACTCTCATACCATATTTAGATTACATAATTGACTAAGATAAGACTAATGTGTCACCAGTAATACTTAAATTTTTAACCTAAGCTCAATCCCTTCAAGCTTGACTTTTTGCAGTTTGACAGTGCAATTTAAAAAAAACTAATTTGAAGCAGATCAAACAATGCTTTGATGCATTCCTACAGTTTAATAACTTTTTTTATTTGGATATAAGTGCTCTCCACTTTTTCATAGGCATAAGATATTTAAATGCAAAAGAAAGTGCAGAATAAACACATATTAGAAAATGTTTAGGAAGATTAACACACACCCTTTCTGTACGAACATGCCAGTTATATTTATTGACTTCAAATTTTAAAAAATGGAAAATATATAAATAAGGATTTTCTTTGGTGTAGAACAGATTGTGATTTGGTGTTTTAACTTAATCCCTGAAATTACATTCTTACTGATAGATTGCCTCTACTCAGAAAGAGTGAAATGACAGTTGAGACTGAGCACATACACTGGAAAGCATTAACCAGAAAAAACTCTTTAAAATGTTTGGAATATTATGGATTTAAGATGAGCAAAGAATCTCAAATGAAAATGCATTTTCATTAGGAAGTAACGAAAGTAATCTAGTTGCTGCAAGAAGATATGAAGATATTATAACTACAAAATGCAAAACATATTGACTGCTACATAAAAGTTTTCTATTTACCTCAGTACTGTCCCTATTCAAGCCAGGAATTCAGTAATGTGGAACACAGGTCTTTATCTTTTGGAATTCATAAATGCAACTGTGAACTATTTAAAAGAGATGTTCGGATATTCAGCAATCTATCAGGAATTTTCTTCTCACTTTCTTATTGATACTGTGAAAACTAAAAGTCCCAGACACATCAGATACCACGGGCAAACAGATCTGGAAGAAAAAAACAATACATGGAAATTTGAGAATGGGCTGTTAAAATATTTGGGACCAGGATCCAGAATGAACTTAAAAGCCTCAGTTTCATGGCGTGAACTTGAAAGCCAAGATTTGTGTGCCTTTTCTGCCTATGCAACACAGGTAACCTGTAATGGGTACGGCTCCTGTGCCTGTTTCAGAATATTGAATCATCATGAGACAAAGCTCAAAAATAATCCTTGGCACAGTTACCAGAACAGTAACTCTCTTTCCCACTGGATGACCATCACAGACCTCTGATCACTTTCACTGTTTGCAATCTGATTTCGTAAGCTGAAGACCAGAGAAATAAAGACCGGGGTTTCACATTATGTTAAGAAGAGCTCTTTCATGACATGCATCCCATGAAGGTACATCAAGAGTTCCAAAGACAACAGTAACACAGCAGTCCACAAAATCTTTTCATGAGCAAATGAACAAATGTGGAAGTAAGTATAACAGCACTTACATTCCTGGAAACTGTTTTGCTTCCTGCAAATAAAAAAAAACAAAAAAGTGAAATTAAAATAGGTAGTATCCACACAGAAACACACTTTGAGAAGTACTCCAACACAGGCTGCATTTTATAGAAGACCTACCTTCCCAGTCATGACAAACACCAATGAAGATATGAAAACACAATGAAAGAGTGGAAGATGATTCCCCAAGATGACAAGAGGACCACTCAACCATTGTCAGCTGAAGAAAGCCCTCTGTGAATCTTTACTATACGCCAGCAAAGCTGCTGTGCAGGAACAGCTCTGCACCAAACCACCCAGCACAACAATGTTCCCTGAGCCCGGCGCCCTCCAGCATTCCCTGACACACCCTGCCCGGGCAGGGCCGGCTCTGCCCTTCCCGCGGTGGGACGCGTTTTTCAGTCGCCTGGACATCCCACCCTGCGCTGCCCTGCCTCTTCCCAGGGCATTTTCTCCTGACGCGTGGGCGATGTAGCCCAGAGGGCCACAGGGAGTGGAGGAAAAGCCCTCCAGCCCATCCACGCCTCGCACAGGGAGGGAGGGAACGTGCCCAGCAGAGACACCCGCACCCAACGCCTCGCACCGCTCACGGGGGCGGCAGTGCCCGCCCAGCCAGGCCCCCTCCCGCTCGCGAGGGTCAGTCCCCGCGGCCCCATTCCCTCATATCCCATTCTCTCCCGTCCCTCCTCACCCTCCGCTCCTCGCTCTCCACCATTGCATCACCCCACGCCGGCACGGCTCCCATGGCTCCCGGCTGGGAAACACATACCCCCGGAACCATTGCCTCTCACTGCCTTCCCTCCTCCTCCAGCTCCCAGCCCAAGAAAGCGCTCTCCCAGCCGCTCGCAGCGGTGGAAGAAGGGCTCCTGCGCGCTCAGCGAGCCGCAGATTCACCCCCGCCCTTCCCAACGCGCTGACCCGGCGCGGGGGATACGACGCGCGGAACTGTTTGAGTGGGACGGTTTGTTTCCACCCGGCGGGCCTTTAAAAGAGGCGCGGCGGCGGCCCGGCAGGTGAGTTGTGGGCGCGGCGGCGGCGGGAGCGGAGGGGCTGTGGGGGGCGGGAGCTGTGCCGGCCCGGAGCGGTCTTGGGCTGGAGCTGTCCCGGTGTCGGGCTCTCCGAGCCCCACGAGTGCCTCGGCGCCCGGGGCTGCGGAGGGAGTGCGCGCGCGGAGAGGTTACGATTCTACGGGAGAAGGAAAGGAGGTGGCCTCGGTGCCCAGACCCGCTGCCTCGGGCGGGGCTGCTCGCGGGGCACCGGGGAGGGCCGGGTGGTGTTCACGGAATCACAGAGCCGTTAGGGCTGGAAAGGACCTCTGGAGATCATCCAGTCCAATTCCCCCTGCTAAAGCAGGGTCACCTGGAGCAAGTGACACAGGAACGCGTCCAGATGGGTTTGGAATGTCTTCAGAGAATGTCTCCACGACCTCCCGGGGCAGCCTGTTCCAGTGCTCTGCTCCCCTCTGTGTAAATAAGTTCTTCCTCGTGTTGAGGTGAAAGTTCTTGTGTTTTAGCTTCTGGCCATTGCTCCTCGTCCTGTCGCTGGCCACCACCGAAAAGAGCCTGGCACTATCCTCCTGGCACCCACCTTTGAGATATCTGTGTGCATTGATGAGATCCCCTCTCAGTCCCCAGCCTAAAAAGGCCCAGCTCCTGCAGTCTCTCCTCATTAGAGAGATGCTCCAGGCCCTTCATCATCTTTGTGGCCGCAGCGGGCCCTCTCCGGTACTTTGTTCTTCCCCTCTGGGGTCTGTGGGGAGTTGGGAGTGAGGAAGCAGCCCCGGGGGGGGGGCGGCGAGATGCCTCCCGTGTGACTGCACCGAGGCCGGCGGGAGGGACCTGCGGTGCTGCCTCTGCTCCCATGTCACAGCTCCTCTGGCATCCACGGTCACTCAGTGGGCGTGGGGCATTGTGTGTGACAGACTGAACGCTCCTTGGTTCAATGTGTTCAGGTAAATCAGCCGTGGGGAAGACAAAACTGAAATTCTGTAAACTTCTCTATTAGCTCAGCACATTGTAGATCATATCGTTAATAAATTCACAGTCTAGTTACAGTGTTTCCAAGTAAGTACCTTGTGGTCTCCATCTCCCCTCATTTTTCTTTAGCTGGGGCAAGGTAAGAAACTTTGGGGGGTGTTTCTTTAAATGCAGAAGTTGATAGGAAGTCTTTAGATGAGAGAGATGCTTTGGTTTTACAAAAGTACTGACACGTATGGGTGACGTGTGTGGTGGGATGGATTTGTGCTGGCCAGATGTAATGGAACAGTTTCTTTCCTGTATCCCATGGGAAACGTTTTTAACCTGGTGTTTGCATGGCACGATGTTGCACTTAGTTCTGAATCTCAGCTCAAGTTTTTTTGTGTTTAAACAAACTAAAGTTGCTTTGCAAGTCTAACCCAGTCCACTTGTGTGTATTAGTTTATAGCTTTTAGCCAGAGGTCAACTTCTTACTATGTTTGTTCTTTGGACATGGTGCATTTGGCTGGGACCTGTTTTTAGCACTGCAATATAAGCAGTAACCACTCAATACAATTGTTCAAAGCTACTATTTATTTGATAAGATGTTTCAATTTACTGCTAGAACCTTCAATTTACTGTTTTTGAATAGATTTCTTAGTTAAGTTTACTTGATATGCTACTTACTTTTTCTTTCCTTGACACATTTAAATGAAATGTTGTTGTAATAAATGAAGCTGTATTACTAAAAAAAGATTTTTTCCTTGCTCTTCTTTACTGTCACTTATAGCTGTCTTAAACGTAAAATAAGGACAAAATGTCCTCTAGAGGGAGATCTTGTTGCTTTTATGTGCTAAAATGTTGGTCACCTTGTTCCAGTTAAATGTCTTGATCACCTATCTTGGAAAGGATATGTGATGATTAATCTTAATAAGTACCTGTGTTCTGGATCTGTGCTTGAAACTTTCATCACAGGATATAGAATATAATAGCCTGTCATGCAACACTTCTGTAGGTTAAGTGAAGCATATTTTTTTTAATTAAAATAGATTTAATTCTGAAGATAAATGAATAATCTTTGCAAGTTCCAGAGCACTACTCCTGCAGGAGAATTTGTAGGACCTACATTTGTGGCATCAATTCTGCAAATGCTTACAAAGATACTGACTTTTGTGCATCACTCTCTTTTTCATCAAGATGCTTTTGAGGGCAGTTTCTTTACTGACTTAAACCAAGAATTTCAGTAGCTGCTCTGAAAGTGTTGTGGGTTAAATCTCTTCAGCATTATGAGTGCTAACAGCTGGGCAAGGAAACAAAGCAGAAATAAAATGTCCCATTTGATCGATCTTGGCAGTACTTTCTGCCTATAAACAGCAGAGGCTGAAATATTACTTTGCAGACACATCAATTGTTTGAATGTAGTTAACTCTATAGACCACATGCTCAATCCAAATTATTGGAAGAATCTTGGTGGGGTTATTATGAGGGTAAGTTATTCAGCACATTACATATGCAGTCTCAGCATGAGATTTTTCTCACAAACACGTTGAAAACCCTTACTCCACAGTAAAGGCATCTGTGCTCTTATTTTTCTGTAAGTAAATGCAAATAGTGAGTTTGGTGTAGTTTCTGTTATGTCTGTTGTGTAAAACTAAAGGCTCTGTGGAACTTGCTCAATGGATATGGTTGGAAAATTTCCTCATACTGCAACAACTGCTGGATGGGTCAAAAATGTGTTTACTTTTTTAGTTGCCTGTTGAACCCCTACACGTTTCTTTCGAGTCCTCTGTACTGTTAATAAATAGATATTGTGAGGCTGACTCCAAAATAGTTGTAGTATTTGTATTCTTATAAATGTACATACCAAACCACTACATAATTAATTAATTTTGTTTGTGTGGGGAGAAGTAATACTGCAAGTAAGGTAAAGTGATTTGCATTCACTATATTGCAAGATTGTTTTCCTTTTCATACTCATTTTCATTGTTTTATGGTATGCAAATACACTTCTGCAGTGCATTAAAAATGTATGCAAAGGGCTTGGAGGCAAATGGTGTTCTGTAATTGAAGGTACAGATATGTTCTAATAGAGGAATAAATTCCACTGATGAACAGGAATAAAAGTTTGATGTTTTTTGTTGAGAAAGGCATATTGAAATCCCTAAGTTACTCATATTGTAGACTCTTTAATTAATTGTGCTCTGAATAATCAATTCTTTATTTTAGATCATAATTTTGGAGGATTGCAACACTGAGATCTCTGGAGTCTGCTGTGTGTAGCCATAATGAGTTCATCACTGGTTGCTTATGAAGATTCAGACTCTGAGACAGAAAGTGAGAAGACTGAAGTCCCCCAAGCTTTTGGCACACAAATGAGCTCTCAGAGTTCTTCTGTGAATTGTGGTCAGCACTTTGCACCTGGTAGTTTGGGTACAAAATCTACATATGAAATGCACCCTACAGAGAACAGTGGCAATTCTGGCACAAGCACTGTTTGTGAAGATCCCCCTGAGCTTTATGCA
This sequence comes from Oxyruncus cristatus, assembly GCA_013399855.1. Classification (NCBI taxonomy): domain Eukaryota; kingdom Metazoa; phylum Chordata; class Aves; order Passeriformes; family Cotingidae; genus Oxyruncus; species Oxyruncus cristatus. The sequence continues at coordinate 279,743 of VXAY01004929.1, read as the reverse complement.
CAGAATAACCCTGGCTTGACATCGCCTTACTCTAGGAGGGCGTACTCTGGCCATGCTGCATTATCTGTGGCTTACAGAAACTGTGAACAGACCTCAAGCTCTTCAGCAAACTCTGGAAATGGCATTTCCCAGAAGAGACTACATAAAGACAGTGCTACTACCATAAAAGGAATTAGACCATACATCCCCAAACGATTGCGTCAAGAAAATTCCAGTATGCCTGAAACAAAAGAATCTGATCAGAGAGGTAGCTCAGATTGTGATGTTAAACTGGGTATATCAGGAGAGCAGACTTTGAGAAAGATCTCTGAATTAATTAAGCCATATTTGGGATCCAAATATAAATCTACTGAAGTTCCCAAAAGCTTAATATTTTACATGTCTAAACACAGTGGTCCCATTAATGAAATCCAGTGGTGTCCTGTACGGGAACAGAGTCACATGCTTCTCTCAGCTTCTATGGACAAAACAGTCAAGGTAATGTAAAACAAGATGCTTTGAGGCCCAATCATCAAACTTAAAAATACTGTATCAAGTAGTACTCTTCTGGAAATAACATCCTTGTTTGTATGTGTTTAACAGTTACAGTGTATTCAGAATTCGAGGAGATGCTTTGAAGTGTAAGACTCTGTTATGAACTTGCAGCCTAATTCTGCTCTATACCCACAGTTAGTTCCATTAGTTTGGAATTTGGTGTATTGTTTTTGTTTGTTTGTTTGTTTGATTGTTTGTTTTAATTAGTCATGTGAATATTTTAGACCTTAAAAAATTAGATTTCTACCTGGTCATTTCTCATGATCTGTACCAATGTTTTGTCACAATGGCCGTAAGCACTATTGTCTGCATACAAATCCTTCCTGAAGTCAGTAAACAACTGACTGCCAACACTGGCATAATATTTTGAGGAACTTTACTTTTCTGATAGGTCTACATGACTACTGCTGGAGGAGGTCAGATGGATTTTCCATCTGAACTAGTGTGGCAAGTAAGTCTTGCATCCCAGAAAGGTGTTCTGTAGTGATCTAAGGAGTCTTTCCACTTTAAATTTGTTTCAGAGGCTAATTGCTCCCATACTCACAGTGTGTTTTCCCTCTAGTTTTAATGTTTTGTTTGTTAATTTAATCAATGCAATGAGTCTTTTATTTTTAAAATGGGTAATAAAAGTATTGTATGTGTATGCTTTCCCAGACATGGGGCCGATTGCACCTCTGGGTTCAAGTAATAGTGTCCTCTGAAATGGGTTTACACTGGAACATAGTTTTGTTAAGAGCTCACAGCAAGTGTCCTTTCTGGTGGAAGGCATGCTTTGTTGCATCTAAGATGTATTTACCATAGCAGCCACAAGTATTTTAAAACTTGCTTCTAAAATTGAGGACTTTAAGTGTATCCTACTAAATAGAGACTAAACAGCAGAACACCCCTTGTACCAGCAGACTTCTAAAACCAAAGGAGAGAACTTAAACTGAATTTGAGTTCTGATTTAATGTAGGAAAAAACAGTCTTAAAATCTCATTTTCAGGTTGAAAATTTTTTCTTTAGCTATTTTGCTGTTTAAATTGCGGTGGAGATTTGGGTTTCATTTAGTTTGTTTTTTTATCATTTTTTTCCTTATCTTAGAATTATTTTCTTTCCTCTTTGCCTGGTTTTGCCATGGGGCCCTGTGAAATATATGCTGCTTTTGCATCTTTGAAGCAGCAATGCTCTTGAATCTTGGATGGAGTTTTTGCTTTTGTCTCCAGGTGTCTACTAAAGCATTTGGTGGTCACAGAAAAGAAAAACCCCAGATCTACAGCATGCATAAAATTTTCTCTTCTGAGTTGCTTATCTTTTATTCTCTTAAGTTATAATGACTTCCTTGGTTCTGCAGTCAGCAGAATGTATCAAACCATCGAAGTCTGAATCCTTTGAACTTTTGGGTAAGATAGAATTCCTCCATCTTTCCCCAGCTTTTTTAACCTCTTTCTCTTAAACGTTAATTTGGAGGAAAAAAGGTACCTTTGTTTTTCCTTGCAAGTGTTTCTTAATATATTGAATAAGTTGAATCTTGGCTGTTACTGGAAGAACAGACTTAGGAGGAAAAGACTAAGATGTGCAAGAACTGCTGATGAATGTTTTTGGTAAGCAGGAATTTAAATTTGGATTGTACAAAACTATTGTACAACACCTCTGAATTTCAATATGTTTGACTTTTTATCCTTATTTTTAACACAATATGATTAATGCTTGTTTGCTGTCCCAGAGCCTCATTTTATCAGAGTGAAATTATGTATGCATTGAATGTAAAATGATCTAAAATCGAAGTTGTTATTGCAGTGTAAAACTATTAAAAAATGAAAGTAATGACATGTCTGTTGTGTATTCTAAGCAGAAAGAAAGGTTGTTTCTGTAAAGTAGTGTCACCACCCCTACTTGGAAGCAGTCATTAACCAGTAAGGCTGGTTTTTGAAGAAATCTGACTGCTCTAGGTTCCCCAAACCTTGGAAATTCAATATAAATAGAATATATTAATATTGTTGTCAATACTTCAGAGCATGTGAGTGTAAAAAAATTACTACAGTAGTAGTGTAACTGTTAAGAAGTATATGAAAACACACTTCTCTATTTTTGAAGGTAGCCTGTAGAGAGGTGTCTGTGGGTGCTTCTTACTGTTGTTTCCTAGAGAACCTTTCAATTATTGGGCTGTCACACACAGATTGTCCGGGCCAGCAGAGGGCGCGGTGACATCGAGGATTGACGGGATGTTGGGAGCCCAGTTTTCCTCATTTTTTGGGATCACGAACCCATACATTTCTGGTGACTGTGACAGCAGTACTTTATCTTTTGGGGATTTATTGGCTGTCTACCACTGCCTGAAGTTGCCCATTTTCTAGTATAAGCATAAAACAACTGATTGAAACTGCAGATGTACTGTTTTTTTTCCTTTAACTTCCCATAGCTTACCTTTTTTGTTGTTGTTGTTTTTTTTTTTTTTTTTTCCCCAAAACATCTGCTTGGAATTGCTAGTTTAAGTCCAGGCAGTGGATGCATGTCTTCTTTACCTCTGAGGGGAATATGCAGACACTTAGGATGTTCGCACTGTTTACTTTTAACATTTGATTAGGGTAAAACTCAAAGCACAGTTAGAAGCCTAAAATCCCTATATAATCAGAGAGAGTTTGAGCCTCAAAACTCTGTACTTTCAGTTACTCATATGAATAACTGTGACTGAATATTTTTATGTGTAAATGTCTTGGATTCAGTCTTTACATTCAGCCTATGCATTAAGACATTTAACCTTCAAAGAGTCCAATATTAGTGAAGATTTCTTAGAACTGAGAGTTCTAAGTTGATATGACTGTGATAGTTTGTGCTTAAATCAGAGATCTGTAGTTGTGTGCAATTTATGTAGTGTTTAACCAGTTTTGTATATTTTATCTGTTTTTATGTGCTTAAGTATTTTCCTCTTAAATTTTCATCCCTTCATGAGAAAGTATTTTCCTTCCCCCCCTCCACTTCCTGCAGCATAGAGAAGGAAGAAACACTTGATTTGGTTACCTTACTTTAGTGATTTTAATTTTTTTATCTCATATAAATTACTATGGCTAAGTCACTAATGTCACACAGATAGGTATCTAAAATGTATATATGAAGCTGATTATATTATATTATATATGTAAGCTGTTTCTTAGTTTTTAAGTGTGTGTGCTTATCCTGTTAAAATGAGAAGAAAAGAACAGTCTTCCATTTATGTTCCCTCAGGTTAACCAGTGTGCACTTTAACATCATCTTTATGAATTGATGTAAGTCATACTAAAATATTTACAATAAATGAGTTGACGTCTGCAGTTTCTGTTGACTGAAGCATAGCCTAGAGTCAGGGAAGATCATCCGAAGCATTTTGTATAAATATTTTGCATATTTAGGAATGAATGGACTGTTTTAGAGGATTTTATAGTTTTCTTTGGAAGTATTTGACCTGAATTTTTTGTGTATCACTGCATTTGAAAAACCTCAAACAGTTTTCAAGTGGTTGAGTTGAAAACATTATCAGTTATTGGCTCGGGGGCTGATTGTCTAGAGTAACACTTCCACCAGCAGATGGGGCACCTTGGCCTATTAGAAAGGGATGGAAACTAAACTGTGCCTCTAAAGACTGGAAGACTTTAATATTTGCCTCTGTGTTGTGTGTTGGAAGACCAAAGTTACAAGTTTATGCACGTGTTGCTAAACGTATAAGAAAAAACCTTAGTTTTCTTAGACCTGAAAATATGATAGAACTTCATGTTGGAAGTGATACGTATTGCAGATTAATTCTGCACAGTTCTTCAAATCTGGAGCATTAAAAGAAGAATATTTCGTGCTAAATTTCAAATTTGTAAGGAATGGGGGAAAAAAAACCCCCTAGTTTTGAAGGCTTTGCCACATTTTTTACTCTCTGTTTTTGTAGAATTTTTAGCTTCCCCTTTGGAAGCTCCAGCCTAGGTAGCTGGAGAAAGGGACAGAAACCCTAATTCAGGGTAGGGAAAACTACTGTTGGGAGCTCTCACTGTGGCAGTGCTATTCTTCAGAGTTGGATTCTAACTGTATTAAAGTAGATTATGTTTTTATCTTAGGTATGTATTTTTAGGATTGTGAAACATTATTTCTGAACTGGTTACATTTGTTTTGAGTTACACTTCTGTTGGAATGGCTGCTGTAAATGAAAGTTAGGCTACTACTACCATTTTTTGGGTTTTCCTTCTTAAACACCAAAACAGTCTTTGTGATTTTAATATCTAGTGTTTTTTGCAGGAATGTTGAGAGTCAACACCATTATTAAAGGTGCCTGGTTCCTGTAGTGTGGATATACAATGCTTTGTATATCAGACCTTGTTTAGGTATTTCTGGTTTAGAACCCCAAATACAGAGTTACCATTGAATACAACTGCTTGCCTTCGGTAGCAAGGAACATTAAAAAGTTGTGTCTTGAAAGACCTGTTTACCAACTGCAGAAATGACAATGCTGTTTATTCACACTGCCAGTGTCTTCTATTTGGAAGACCTTGTCATTACGTAGAGCCACATAGACATTAACGTTTTCACTACTTACTGATTCTGGACTTAGTTTTTTAACAATTATTCATAACTTTAAGCCTCCTATGCCTTTATTCTGTGTTTCCTATTTTTGTCTTAAAATTAACTCCAGGTAACGTCTTTATATAATCACCTGTTAGCTTTAAATTTTGTGTTCCTGATTTTTTATTTAGAGCATCACAGCAGGGATTATGTTTGTAGCAAAGTTGGTCTTAATTTTCAGCACTTTCACTCTCTTGTTAAACAGGATCAAGGAAAGAAAGTGCTGAGATTCTTGAGTGTGCAAGATGTATATTAATAGCATTTGATGGGATGTCTTGTGTTGTAATACATTGCTGGAAATTTTTCTTATACATTTTTTCCCTCCTTGCCTAGTTGAATATTATTTAGTCATAGCTGAATCTATACAAGCAAAGCAAAAGTTTTTAAAATGAGTGTGGTGGGTTGACCCTGACTGGATGCCAGATGCCCACCAAGCTGCTCTATCACTCCGCTTGCCGGCTGGACGGGGGAGAGAGGAAGGTGAGAAATGACTCATATGTTGAGATAAGGCAGTTTACTACAGCAAAAGTTTGCGCACGCACAAACAAAGCGGAAAATAGCAAGGTTTATTCTCTACTTCCATTAGCTTTTACATCTGAGATGGTGTCATATGGTATGGAATATCTCTTTGTTTGGTTTGGGTCAGCTGTCTGGGTCGTGTCCCCTCCCAGAATCTTGCCGTCGATATGGGGGGGAAGGAATGTTGTGCTGAGGCAGTGCTGATGCTGTGCCAGCCCTGCTCAGCAGTAGCCAAAACACTGGTGTGTTATCAACACCTTTCTAGGTAACAATGCAAAGCACAGCACAGTGACGGCTGCTATGGGGAAATGAACTCCAGCTCAGCCGGAGTCAACACAATGAGTTTATTAATATCAGCCTGTTGAACAGAGGCATTGCTGACTTCCCATAATTAAGAGCACAAGAACCATTCTTGTTCAGACCAAGGCTCTGTCTAGCCTGAGGTTCAGTCTCTAGTGAGGTTCATGAGTAGATGTGTGGAAAACATGAAATGTCAATGGTTTGTGGTGCCCTTCAGTCTGCTTCTGGTTTCTGCTTGTTTTCGAGTCAGGGGATTTCTGAGCTCCAAAGTAGTTCACCTTTGTAACATGCTACCTCAAGGGATTTCTTCTACGTACTTCTCCAGTCTTCTGAGATGCTTGTGATCGTTAAATCTAGAGTGGTATGTTACTCATACTTCACATTTAATATACAGATTTTGCTTCCTGGTGAGTGTCAAATGTACAAGAAATACCATTTTTAATCATATTTTCAAAATATTTTATTGTTTTGTGGTTTTGTGTCTGTTAGGAGAAAGATAGCACAGTAGTATATCCCAGGAATTTTGTTATTCTTAATCCTGTTGTATTGGACTGAATAGAAGATGATAGCCTCCATCCATCCATCAACTGTGTGTAGCACAGATGGTATCACTACAAATTTCATAGGTAGTGCTGCTACCCTACCCCAGAGTAACAAAATCTAATATTTCTGCTTTCAACCGTTCTGCACACAAGTCACTTGCAATAGGCAATGTTTCTTGTTGTTCTGTCACACGCGTGTCTGTTTATGAAGGAATGAATTTAAGCTGCCAGCCTATTTCCTATACACTCAGGCATAGCTGTCAGATGGCTGTAGCCCTGTCACTGCTAGGCTGGATTCAAACTGTTCACTAAGCAGCATTACCTCTTGTGCTGCAAGCACTTCAAGTGTTGCAATTCTTCAATAAATTTTTAAAACCTAATTGTGGCAATGTTGCTTTAACTCTAGGTGATGATGAGAATTTGGGAAGTCATTCTATTTAATACATATATTCTTTATTTGAAATGTGTTAAAGAATATCCCTCTGATGTTGGTATATTTTAATACCATGTTTTAAAAATAGTGAGAAGCTCTCCCCATTATCTCGCAAGTGGCAAGGGAATGCTCATATTCTGGAAATTGTGTGCTGCTTACCTAGATGTGTAAAAAAAAGAATTGTTTTTCTTTTTGGAGAGGCTACTAAAGAGGCTGTTCTGAAATACTGAAGCTGGCTTTTCTTTATGAAGATTCTGATTTTCTTCCCTTGTTCATTTAGAGCTATGTGTAGTGACTTTAGGCTTCCTGATTATTAAAATGGAAGTACAGTTACATGATCAATACCTGAATAGTAATATCAGTTTCCTAAGCACTGAAAGGGCTTTTTTTGTATACCTCGATCTTTTTCTAACAAAATTATTTCATACACTTCAATGAGAAGTATTTTCCATTTTGCTTATTTTGTAAGAAAAGGAACACGATGCAGGAAGGAACGTACTTGACCATCAGTGAAAGCTTCTGACTGCTTATGGCTGGATGATAATACAGTTCAGGATGCAATAGATAGCTCTCACAATTGTTCTGCAAAAGCTGGTGACACATGTCAGCAAAGAACAGTTCATGAAAGTGGTGGATTTTGGTCTCTTCATCCCAAAGGTTTGTGTGGGTAAGAGTTGCTTCACATTTGGTATGTTAATACCTTGATAATGTTTAGAGATCGCTGTTAGAGAGATATATTTTTTTAATTATTTTCTTGTTTCAAGCGATGCTGTTGTCAAGGAAACAGAAATCCTTGTAATGCTTTTGTTCACTTGTTCGGAGTCCACAGCTGGAGATGACTTGTATAGTTTTTATTATGTTCTTAGTGGTTGACACACTCTTGAGCCTCAAAGGATTTTTTCAAAGGAGTATGTTTCTTTGACTATAAATAGCACCATCCTGATCTCTGTAGGTTTTGATAGGCCATTGTTTCTTTCCTGCTGCACTGACAAGAACTAAATTCAGTGCTGCTTTGGATTAGAATTCATCTCAACAGTTGTATGAAAACTGCCGTCTAAAAAAAAGGGGGTCAAAATTGCAGTGAACCTCTCATCTTTTGGGTGAGGTTTTCAGCACTGTAATGGCATTAGTTTTTTTTCACTTGGAAATGTCTCCTGGCTTAGGATCTCTTTAAAGAATGCAGGAGTGATACCCCAAGTGGTCTTGCAAAGCATTTTTGACCACTTTTTGGCTGTGTGAGAGGGTTGGCTGTGGGGAAGAAGAGTGGATATTTCGTGATGTAGCTAGTACGCCTGTGTTCCCCACTGGTGCCTCCCCCTGCCCCGCCCCCAAATAATTTGGGAATTATTTAAAGAAAAATTCAGAAAATGAAAGTTCTTCCAAGAGCAGTAGTTAAGGAAGCCTGTCTAAACCTTGAGTCTGACTATAGAGCCTCTTAAATGTCTTTCTCCTTTGGGGCTTCTGCAGTGTCTTTAAATTTTATTAAGCTGCTTAACTTGATAAAGCCTTGAGTGAAAAATACTGAGTCCTCTTGTAAAATTTGGTTGGCATTGACCAATAGGTGCAAAGTGGTCGCAGGTGAGATGCACAGGTGAGATGGCTGTCGTGACAGTGTTATTTCACAAATCTTTTTTCTGTGGAAATCCCAAAGGATAGAGAGTGACTTTTGGATATCCTTAACAGTGATGTGGAAGAAAGGATTCTGTTTCCTCATGTTACCTAGAAGGAATTTTGGTTACTTGTATGATTACTTACAGAAATATCAAGAATGTAAAGTGTTTATCTGACTTTTTTTCCTAGGAACTCATCTGTCCTGAATGGCTGAGCTCTGCACTTCCTTTCTACTGGGAACTCTACCTGGCTGTTCACTAAGTGTCTCTGAAGTAGCCTGTAGCAGAGAAATAAATAACGTTGTCTCTTCCTGGCATAGCCAACCTACTAGGGAAGAAACAGTCAGGGCTAGAGATGTCAATGAAGTAGTGTTTCTAATGAAGCTTAGCTGATAATGCCATAAATTAAGCTCTCCAATTATACGTAGGATCTACGTGGGCTGCTGTGCAGTCTGATGTCAGAATGTCATCTGAGGTGGGAGAAATGTGTGGTGGTGTTATCCCCCTTCTGGGTGCATCAGTAAGATTGCTGGTGAAAAGTCAAAATTTTGATGCCTGGGAAAAATGAGTTAGAGTAGTTCTAAGTTCTTAAGTGACTGTAATATATTATGGGAGTATCTCTTTTTTTTTTTTTTTTTTTTAATATCAAAATTGCAATA